>CM070504.1:56144366-56327254 GCA_036346375.1 Guadua angustifolia | reverse complement strand
TCAATCTCCTCAGAAGGAAGATTCAACTGCAAGGGGTGAGATACTGAACAGTCTGGTTTGAAACCCATGTCGGTAGACCAACTGGAAAAGCGGAGGAGAGGCAACGAAATATGGGCGATGGCTGTTTTGGAAAATGAGCTGCTAAACTCTGAAGGTCCAATTCTAGCCGAAATACAGGCTGTGCTCAAACAATATGAGATGGTGTTTGTTGACCATGCCATATCTCTGATTCCAGGAGCTACATCGGTAAACTAAGACCTTATTGATATTCTCCGTTACATAAAAATGAGATTGAGAGACAGGTGGCCGAGATGCTTACCACGGGAATCATCAAGCCAGTGTAAGTCTATTTGCTTCTCTTGTGCTCCTAGTGCAAAAGAAAGATGGCACGTGGAGGTTTTGTGTGGACTATCGCTGACTTAATGACTTGACCATTAAGAACAAATTTTCGATGCTAGTGATCGATGAGCTGCTTGACGAACTAATTGGCACCAAGTACTTCTCTAAATTGGATTTGAGAGCCCGATACCACTAGATTTGCATGAAAGAAGAGGATGAAATCAAAACTATCTTCAAAACACACCATGGATACTATCAATTTAGAGTAATGCCTTTTGGACCGACGAACGCATCGGCGACTTTCCAATGTGTCATGAACTCTATTCTAGCACCATATCTCTAGAAGTTTGTGTTAGTCTTCATAGATGACGTATTGGTGTACAGTCCAGATCTTGAGTCTCATGCGAAGCATTTGGCAACAATACTGTAGACTTTGAAGGTACAACCTATGAAGCCAAGTTCCCCGGTCGAGGGGGTCGAGGAATGGGAACGCGGGACGAGAGATGCCACTTTGAAAATTATGGTACGAAGGGGGGTACACCTCAGAGTGTTCGTTCGAGAGTTGGAGCGTGTTCCCAATTAGTTGGGAGCGATGTTCTGGAGCGACCTCGAGCGAGCAGCGCGCTCCAATGTTGATGGTTACGAAAAAGCTTCACAATACCTTTCCTGTTAGTAGATGTGGACACGAGAGAATAAATCCCACTCCTCATATTAAGAAAATACTCCCACTCATACCTTTCCTGTTAGTGACGTGGACACGGAGAAAAAACTTCACAATACCTTTCCCTATTGCCTCGGTTATGCGCTTCTCACGGCGAGTGTAAGAAAGCCAAATGCCTAACGTGTGACTGTTTCCTCGACCATGACTCCTCTCGAGTCGAGCCAACGAAGAGATTAAATCAATTGAAAACTTTTGAAGTCCGTCGCAAGTTTTGCTCGGGTGACGAGCGGTCGCCAAGCCTTGGCGATCGCGAGCAGAAGCGGACGGCGCATCGCGGATCCGGCGGTTAGGCGGCGGCGACGAACACGGCGTCGTCTGAGGCCCGCGGTGGTAGCGACACTGCGCGAAGATGCGCCGCGTGAAGACCAACCGGCGGCGCGCCAACTCCAAGCGGTAGGGAAGTCGGCCGGTGGCGATAAGCGCCGCCGAACGCCGAGGAAACACGGCGGCGACGCGGCGTTCAAGGACAGCGACAGCTACGACATGCCGACGGCGACCTCCCAACGATCCTAGCGCAGGTTCTCATTCTCCCCCAACTCCTCAACTCCTCTCGGTTCCCACCTCATCTCGCGTCCCTGGGGTTCGAATCGACGTTCCAGTAGCGTTCGGGTTGATGTACCGTGTTGTCCCCGTTCCTCGTTTCGGGACGAGGAACTCTGCCACGTTCCGCGTTTCCGGCTTCATTGGGTACAACAATCTATGTGGAGATCAAAATGCATGTTTGCTCATAGGAAGTTGGAATACTTGGTTCATCTGATTTCTGATGAAGGCATTGCAACTGATCCCCAAAAGACGCAGGCGATGCTGAAGTGGCCCAAACCAACAAATGTGACCGAACTGCGTGGTTTTCTTGGGTTGACTGGATATTATCGCAAGTTCGTTAAAAACTATGGAGTGTTAGCTCGGCCATTAACTAACCTGCGGAAGAAAGGGCCTTCGGGTGGGATGAACAGGCTAAGGAGGCATTCACTCAATTGAAGAAGGCTATGTCATCTACTCCTGTGCTCAAGCTGCCCAATTTCAGTCAAGGTTTTGAAATTGAGAGTGATGCTTGTGATCAAGATGTTGGGAGCGGTTTTGCTACAAAGCGGGCATCCAGTAGCCTTTTTCAGTAAGGCTTTGGGAGCGGCACACCAAGCATTGTCAATCTATGAAAATGAGTTTTTGGCATTGATGCTTGCAGTTGAAAATTGGAGACCGTATCTGCAATGGTGAGAGTTCATCATACAAACTGATCACCGAAGCCTCAGTTATTTGAATGAGCAGCACTTGCAATCTGAGATGCAATGTAAAGCTATGACCCGATTGATGGGATTATAGTTTCGTATTCTCTACAAAAAGGGAAAGGAAAACGTGGTGGCGGATGCTTTATCCCGAGCTGGACTGTTGATGATGTTGCAGGCAATGTTTGAAATACAACCTTTATGGATCCAGGAAGTGGTGAACTCTTATGCTATTGATAAAACAGCCCAGCAGCGATTAGCTCAACTAGCTGTACATAGTCCAGATGAGAAGGGATATGAATTACAACAAGGATTGATCCGAAAGCAAGGGAGGATATGGATTGGTGAAAATTCTACTCTCCAAACCAAGCTGGTGGCAGCCTTCCATTCAAGCGCTATTGGGGGGCATTCTAGCATTCGTGCCACATATCAAAGGCTCAAGAAAATGTTTTGCTGGGATGGTATGAAACAAGCTGTGGAGAACTTCGTGAAGCAGTGTGGAGTGTGTCAATCAGTGAAGGGAGAAAGAGCAAAACTTGCGGGTTTGTTGCAACCTTTACCGATTTCAGCTTCGGCATGGCAGGATTTGATGATGGATTTCATTGAAGGGCTACCTATGTTGGAGGGCTGCAATGCGATCCTAGTAGTCGTTGACCGTTTCTCCAAATATGCACATTTCCTTGTTTTGAAGCATCCATACACGACTCAGGCGGTGGCAAAACTGTTTCAAGAGCAGATTGTCAAATTGCACGTTGTACTGAGGTCCATTATGTTAGACAGGGACAAAGTGTTCACTAGTGCATTCTGGCGCGAATTGTTCGAAGCCTTAGACACAAAATTATAGTATAGTACCTCCTACCATCCGCAAACCGATGGGCAAAGCGAACGGGTGAACTAGTGCCTGGAAATGTACTTGTGTTGTGCTGTGCATGCCTCGCCAGGGAAATGGAGGTGGTTGGCTCGCGGAATTATGGTATAATACAAGTTTCCACTTATCCTTGGGCTGTTCTCCCTTCAAAGCTCTGTATGGAGTGGAACCAAGTTTTTGCACGGGGGTGGTACTGAGGAAGTAAAGGAAATCATACAAAACCGAGAAAGATACAATGAGTTATTGAAGCAACAGCTAGCTCAGGCGCAGAATCGGGTGAAGATTCAAGCAAATAAAAATAGACAAGAACGGTAGTTTCAAGTGGGGGAAAAGATGTTGCTCAAGCTGCAGCCGTATGCCCAGTCATCGCTGGTGAACAGGCCTTTTCCAAAGCTAGCTTGTAAGTTTTATGGTCCATATGAGGTGTTGTAGAGAATCGGACTAGCAGCTTATCGTTTAAATCTTCTGGTTGAAAGTCAGATTCATCTCGTATTTCATGTCTCCCAATTGAAGCCATTCAATCCAGATTTTTCTCCTGTGTTTATCGAGCTACCGAAACTGGTGGAGTTGGATGTAAGTTCCACTGAGCCGAAGGCAATTCTAGAGAGAAAATTGGTGAAGAAAGGGAATGCTGTAGTGACGCAAGGTCTGGTCAAATGGACTGGAATACCAGCGGAATCAGTGACTTGGGAGGATTTCAACGTGAGCAATTTCTGGCGGCGGTTGCCTGGGGTCAAGCAACATATTCAGGGGGGTGATGCAACGAACGGTTAAGTGAATCATTATGAGTATCGGACAGTGGAGATACTGGGGAGATAGTGAACAGTAATTACCGGCAAGAGCTGTAGCGGTAATTGTCATTTTTTTTAGTTTGGTGGTGACAGGTAAAAAGTTACCGATAATTAGTTGGCGCAGAGAAGAGGGAGTATAAGAGGCCTATGTACTGGATGTAAAGGACTGATGGAAGAACTATGAGATACAATTGGCTTGTTCTTGGCTTCTTTCTGCTCTTCTTCGTTTTCTTCTGGATGTTGCTCTGAATCTTGCCAGTTTGAACTGCTCTCACGCCCCAACTACATCGGCAGCCACGGAACATTACAAAGGCATATATTAAGGAGTAAATTATGCGTTGTCTTTTGTCTTCTCGATCAGTTTTTGGGAACTATACAACTATAATTTATTCCAGATTCTTCTCACTGCGTTTTTGTTCTTGACCTGTTTAACCTACATGAATTGTTGGCATGATTTACTTACGCTACTAATTGCAATAAGCCACCCACTGATATGTTTCTTATTCTTGTTAGGTGTAACTGGGATGGGGCCAATGGTTTCCTTAGTTCCTTGGATGATTGCGAAGCTATCTTCAGGAACGGGTTTCTACGTATCTTATAAAACATGAATTCAGTTACACGATAATTCAATGACTGTGCTGGCATCAACTTCTCTGTTCGTTAGAGTTAGCATTACTCTGGCAACTATCTGTATTTTCTGTGGCTAGTAGTGCATCTTTCATTTTACCTGTTTCTTGCTGCATGGTTCTCTGTGCCATTTTGGAGTGTTAAGGGGTATATCTTTATTACTAAATTGAATTTTGAACGCATGTAGTCATCACAATCGGGTACTTTTGTCTTTAATACGATGCCCTGTTTGGATCGTAAGAATTGCACATTGCTTTGCAACCTTGAGGTATTCTAATTTCTGAACGCTATGTTAGTAAAAAATCGAGTTGTAATGAAATAAAATACTACCGTTGGTATGATGGGTAGTATTGTTAGATGTATATTTGGTTGGCCATATTGTACTATGTGAACATCATTATCAATCTTCGTGTAGCTAGCAACTCTGTCTTGTATTCGTGCTAGTTTTGCCCTATCCATAGGCAAGTCATTTGTCATTGTTTGTACAATGATATAAAATTCAGGGTCTTGCCACTCATACACCCAATGCCACTCATAGACCCATTGGGTGGAGGTTGTGTACGAGTATTTGGGATGGCGTAGTCGTATTGGTCATATGAGCCAAACTCCTTTGTGTCTTGGCGACGTTGTACGAGTTAGAACTATCTTACGGTGCGTCATGACTATGTTGATGGACCCTTTCCTTACCTGCAGTAGTTATCTTTTGTGATTGTGGAGCGTAAGGTCTTCGTCCTGTGTGATGTGTGTATTGGGACTCTCTTGTAAATTTTATGAGCCCACGACGATCATGTATTTGTTGAATATAGCTAGAGAGTCATAGAACAAGTTACTATATTCTTGTCGCATTATGTTGTACCGTAGTAGCATCTCGCTTAATGTATGCACCTTATCTTGATTGTTGAAACGCAAGAGGGCGTATAATGGTTTCATGAAGTTAACAACCGATTAAAGGTTATCCTATCAGTTCAAGCTTGAGAGGCAAGAGTACATAAACCCCCCCTCCCCCCTCTCCTTTCGTGGTATCAACAAAGCGCGATGATAGAAATTCCTCCGATGCCATTTATTGCAAGAACTTGTTCTTGCGACGAAAAATTGTCCAAAAACATATAGTTTATTTTGAAGAGAGTAGTATTTCACTTGACCTCCAATATGCTTCATTATAGCATGAAGTTTCGAATGGTTATACAGTCATTGAGAGATTTTTTTTGTATTCTCAATCATAGAGGTTTGATTAGGGTACTCTCTAATCAGCTTCAACATCAAATTAATCATGTGAGCCACATAAGGCTGTGTTACGATGCTGCCACATTGGTTCGAAACAGTCAGTAATTGCAATTTTCGCTTGAAAATTGACGATTTTTGAAACCCTACTCCTAGGCGTGCGCAAGTCCCATGGTGCATCACTTTTTATAAGTCCGGTTGCATGTAAGGAAGGCGTGGCCTATTTTTGGTGCTTTTGTACATTTTTTCATGTTTGGCTGTTTACGAACAAAATTGCTAATATGACTCTTTTATGAACATGGAAGTAGTGATAGGCTATACGTGTCCCTGTCGCAGCAAGATGCCAACACGGTAGCAACGGTTAAGGAGTTAAGTGGGCAATTAACTGTCAACTCTTAGAATAGGTGTCTTTTGGACATCATCAAGTTTCACCTATTAGTTTGTATAAATATATAACACATGTGCAAGACAACGCGATCTCTTATTCTCGAGTTCAATCTCTACTCTACTTTCAACACATTATCGGCACTACTTTAATCCACTAAGCATGGGCAAATAGAGGCCAACGGTAGACGAGAGGATCACCGGCCACATCCTGGACACGGTAAGTCCAATGGCGCAGAACAACGACGATGTCTCAAACGTATTTACCTCCATCATGAGCTTGGAAACAGCAATCCTTTGCATCCTGCCTCTACAACACCACCAGCCAGGACTTCGCCACTGGCGTGCACGATATGATCGACGTTGACGAGGTCATGCTTGGCCTTATCGTGGCATGGTCAGTGGACCACCATCGCCGCAGTGATCGAGGGGGCCGTGGTGCTCTTCGGTATAGTGTGAGTCGTAGGGGTCGAGGTAACCCACAACGTCGTAGGCACGACTGAGACCGCGGTGGCGACCACCTTAGTCCGCATGCAGGAGACGCGTGGTGAGGCTAACGTGGTGGCTTGCGCGACGACGGCAAACGGGATAAGGCCAGGGAGGGCCTCCCCAAATGGCGTTGGCCACTCAGCTGTGGTTGTGCCCCCATGACCCCACCTATCGCAGTGGCGACGCTTGGCGGTGGCGGCGCCACGAGCAGCGCTAAAGCGGCATCGACGATGTCTTGATGGCACCGACAACAAGCGAGGTGGCGGTGCTCCCCGACGTGCCATAAGTGGCTGAATCCGCGGTGGATTTGGCGATGAGATCGGAGCGCTCCTTAGGCGACGTCGAGGACTTCGGTTCCTATGCGTAGAGGTAGATGGCGAGAGCGCGACGGTTAGCGAGCCTCTCACCGGCGTTGGGGCGATGGCGGTCTACCCCAACTGCCAAGGTGGCAACCATAGTGCTAGGGTTGGAAACCCTAGTGCTGGGTCTAAATTGGCCTGTTATATAAAGTTTGCAATTTAGCCCTCAAAATTTAGGGAAATCACAAATTTAGCCATCATTGTTAAGTTAAAATTGCATTTTAATCCCTAAATTTTCAGAAAATGCAATTATTATACATTGACCCTAGTTTACTGATTTACAACAATTTCATGCCATAAATTTACTTTGAGAAAGTATTACAATTGCATGAAAAACAAATTGTAGGATATGGTAGACATCTCCAAAAAGGACTTTGTAGAGCTGGCCTTGGATGGCAGCAATTATTTGACTTGGGCGATGGATCTAAAGATAAATTTGATGGATAGAGGTTTTGGTGCAACTACATTGTACCTCAACAAAATGATCCACAAATTTTACAAGCCTCAAAATATGCAGCCTTGCATTTTATTCGGCATTACCTCCACTTAGACCTAAAAACTATGTACTTGATGGAGGAAGATCCACTTCAATTGTGGAACTCCTTAAAAGAGAGGTATAACCAACAGAGGTCGGTCATATTACCAAAAGC
Organism: Guadua angustifolia; assembly: GCA_036346375.1. Lineage (NCBI taxonomy): Eukaryota > Viridiplantae > Streptophyta > Magnoliopsida > Poales > Poaceae > Guadua > Guadua angustifolia. Next base: position 56,319,582 of record CM070504.1, on the reverse strand, counting down.
TCAACGAGAATGGTTACTTATAAGTTTGCAGGACTTCAAGTTCGTGGCAGCGTATAATTCAGCAATACATACAATAAATTTCAAGCTGAAATTTTGTGACTACAGAGTTGATTATGCCGAACAAATAGAAAAAACATTGTGCACTTTCCATCTTTCTATGACGTATGCTTCAACAGCAATATCTTCAAAAGATGTATACATAGTACTCTGAGTTGATTTATACTCAGCTTTAAGCAGATAAACATTATGAAATTCTTATGAAAAATCATCATACTCACCTTATGGGGGCAATGGCAGTGCCTAAAGCACATGCTAATGCTCAGGGGGCTAGCAGTAGCGATGGGCGTAAGAGGTGCCATAAGAAAAAGAGAAAGTGGCAATCCAATTATATGCAGAAATTCAAAGGCAAAGGATATGGCAAGAAAAAATTCAAGAATAATTTTTCTAAGAAAAAATCAGGCCTTTGCCATAAATGTGGCTGCAAAGGATGTTATGTAAAAGAATGTCACACTGCTCCACATTTGATTGAGCTATATCAATAATCTGTGGACAAAGGCAAGAGGCCTAAAGGGGACAGCGTTGAAGTTCACTTCACTTCACTAGTAGACAAATATCTGAAAATAGGATAAAAGGACATTGCTCTGAATGTTGAGAACCATTAGATGGTCGAACTAAACGAAGATGACTTCATGAATTCCGTACTTTATACTTGGCGACCAAAATTTGTGATTCCGTACTTTATACTTGGCGACCAAAATTTGTCTTTAAAACCTTAGAATATACTGGTACCTTCAGAATGAATGGGGTAGTTCTCTCTTGAGCTTTCTCAAGTACTCCCTGATCAGGTATACAGATCTTCTCATGGATTCAGGGAGCATCTTGTTGCAGTGGAGCTACGGTAGGAAGTTGTGGCTGACAAAAGAAACCTAAAACCATTGTGATCCATGTAGATATCATGGCAACTACCACTGGAGTAAAAAAATTCCTATCCTTGAAACATACATTGCACCCAGTTGATATTGCCCGATTTGTTGAAAGTTTTCGACACTATAGCTTCTTCATACTAATCTGACAAACTGATCATGAGGTTCTGCATGGTTAGGTTGATAGAAACATCCACACATACTAGTGCTTCCATTTGTCTTTATCACAATTTTGGTGTCCGACTTGTTGATGTACTTTCGACATAGCCTCCTTGACTAGCAATCCTCTGGTCTGCCCTTTTTTTTCACTACTACAAACTAAATGGTAACATCTGTCAAGACTTACTCAAAATGGAAGTTGGACCTAGGTACCAAGATAAGGATTAACTAGATATCCCAATCTGGTAACTTGCTCTGTGGGTTGTCTGCAATGACATTGTGGAATATCTAATCATGGGGTATGTATACGTGTAGGATACATGAAGGGTATGCTCTAATGACGTATAGAGATTTCGGATATCATGGACCCAATTCTACGGGATAAGATATACGCAGAGAAGATAATTTCATATTAGGAAGGACTCGATCGTTTTCCTATTACGAGAAAACCAACTCGAGTACGCCTGATATCCAGGGAAGTTTGGATATGCTGTGAAGATCACGCGATGACGGATTTCTCATCGGCTACTATCTGGTATCCCAAACCGACTACAACTCAACCTGAGACAGGGCTACCTCGACTATATAAGGCTGGGGGAGGTATCCTCAGGGGGACAAGACATCCAGAGTTAGACAGACAGAGAAGAAGAAGACTTCTAGAGCTTTCACTAGACACAGAGTGCCCAGGAGCTGACGGACCACGCTTCATCAACCTCCAGCCATTTAGTCATCGCCTAGATCTAATCTTTATTGTAACTAGGGCTAGATATATTGCTCTATACTCTATACATCAAGTCTATACAACATCTGCACAGGACGTAGGATGTTACTCCATTCGGGGGCCCGAACCTGTATACATCGTATGCCACCATCTTCATTCTTGACTTTGCTAACCTAAAGGTACCCATGACTATAAGTTTATTGCCAATATCTAACCTTCGACACCAGTGGCTCGACTAGTCGAGTACGAGTAGCCCATAGCATCGAGGGGAGTTCTTTAACCCATCGAGTCGAGCAAGTCTTGAGCCTATTGAACACACGGGTCTTGATCTCCTGCATGATTATGCCATTAGCATGTTCGACTTGACCGTTACTCTGAGGGTGAGCTATGGAAGCGAAGCAAAGTTTGATACCCAATTTTTCGCAAAAGACCATGCAAGCGTTGCTCTTGAACTAGCTACCATTGTTTGTTATTACTTGATTGGGGAAGCCGAATCGAGTAACAATGCTCTTTATGAATTTCTTAGCCACTTCTAAGATGATGTTCCTAACGGGTTCGTCTTCAATCCACTTGGTGAATGTGTCAATAGTCACGAACAAGAACTTGTAACCTCTTTGGGCTCTTGGAAATGGTCCCAAGATATCCAAGCCCTAGACGGAGAAAGGCCAAAACAGAGGAATAGTTTGAAGGGCTTGGGCTGGTTGGGTGGTTTGCTTGCCATAAAATTTGCAACTCTTGCACTTTTTCACCAGCTCGTAGGCATCTTGGAGGACAGTCGGCCAATAGAACCCTTGCCGGAAAACCTTTCCGACTAAGGTGCGATAGGACGCATGGTTGCCGCAGATGCCTCTATGGACATCGAGCAATATCTTATTGCCCTCTTCCTAAGTGATGCAATTTATCAAGATTCTATTACTCTCCTTTCGGTAGAGCTTGTCGTTTACCAATACGTATAGCTTGGACTTACGCTCAATTTTCTTAGCTGAGGCATCATCGTCAAGGATCTCTTGACATTTGAGATAGGCTTGGAATGCAGTCATTCAAGTCAGCTCGCGTTCGAGTAGTCTTGACTTCGTGTCTCTGAGTTACGCCTTCTTGACTCGACCGAGCGAGATCTGCCTCCCGTCTGGGAGGCGATGGTTTGAGATGTTTCTCGATGAAGACTCCTGCTGGCGCGGGTGAACAGGATGAAGCATGCCTGGCAAGTTCACCGGCTGTAGAATTGTCACATCACCTAATATGTCTTACCTTGAACCCTTCGAACTTGTGCTCTAGCTTGCGAACCTCATTCAGATATGCCGCCATGTTGTCATCCGAGCACTGATACTCCTTCTGCACTTGGTTTATGTCTAGCTGTGAATCCCATTTCACGAGTAGTTGTATGATCCCAAGCGATGCAACTATGTAGAACCCGTTAACCAGCCCCTCATATTCTGCAACATTGTTTGAAGCTTGGAAATCAAGTTGGGTAACATATTTAAGCTCCTCACCTGTCGGGGATTTGACCACAATGCCAGACCCCGAGCTCTGAAGCGTGAGCAACCTATCGAAGAACATGGTCCTGTTGTCATCCACCGTATTGTGCTCTTTTTCCTTGACGTTCGTCCATTCCGTAATGAAGTCCGCCAAAGCTCCTGACTTGATGCTGGTTTGCGGCACGAAATTGATGTCGAACTCATTGAGTTCAACCACCCACTGTGCAATTCACCATGTCGCATCTCAGTTGCGTATTATCTCCTTGAGCGGATACGTCGTCATGACCATAATCTTGTTCGCCTAGAAGTAGTGCCGCAGCTTTCGGGAAGTCATCAGGATGGCTTACAGCATCATCTGCACTTATGGGTATTGTAGCTTGGCGTCATGCAAGACCTTGCTCACGTAGTACACCGACTTCTGGACCTTGGCCTTTTTCTCGGGGCAATCCCGCTTGATCACTAGGACTGTACTTACTACTTGAGGGGTAGTTACAATGTACAAAAAGTGCTCCTCTTTTTCATTAGGTGAAGTTAAAATTGATGGAGATGATAAGTACCTTTTCAAATCCCAAAAAACTTTTTCTGCCTCTTTGGTCCACTCGAAAGTGTCCTGCTTCTTTAGTAACTTGAAGAAAGGTGGCCCCCGCTCGCCCATATAGTTGGCCATCACCTTCTCGTTACCTCCTGCAGCCCTCATGACTATAGTGTAAACTGCAGCCACTTGATGGGGTTGATCTTGGCCGAGTATTTCTCAATGGGGCTTGGCTTGAACTTGTCCGGCCACCTGACCGTGCGCAACTCAGGGGTGAAAGCTTTGCACGCTTCATCGACGTCCTCGAGGGTCGCTTGTCACGGACCTTGTTGTTCTCCCCGTCAAGGAGGGGACCTACGCCGTGCCGGCTAGTAGCCCTCGAAAGTGGAGAGTTGCCCCTTCGGGGCCAGCACGGGGGAGATTGGTCCCTCGAAAGTGGGGACTCGTTTTCTCGCCGCTTACGGTCTTTTCAATTGTGTTCTTCCCTTCGATCGTGAAGGACATCATGCAAATCTCATCTATCATGAGGAATATGATCTCGAAGATCCTTAGGATGTCTCTGATGGGAGTTAGAACGAGCTGCTGGCCACCACCGATCTTGCTGCTTGATAACGATTGTGGGATGGTCCCAGCATATGGCTTCTGGCGCCCTGGTGGCTAGGGCGCCCAGACCTCGAATTAACTACTCGGCGGTGCGAGCTTCTGTTGCATCGAAGCATTTTCATCGATTGAATCTGAGTCATCGGGTTGCGGATCCATTGGCGGAAGGATTTGACAACATGTGGCGCCTTGGGACGTTTGCTTCAAAGTCGAAGATGTCGTTGTTGTGGCTCTGACGGGACGTTGCTCCCAAGGCGCAGTCGGGCGTGCCATTGTTGTTGTGCTACCAAAGGATCTATTGTCCTTGAAGATCCACCACTCGTGGGTGGGGCGTCGTTGGATTATCGAGATCGAGTTGCTTCGACAGGTTGGCCATGATCCCGACTATGGCCATGGTTGCTAGATCTCACTGATGATATGTAATATTGGGAGTAACAGTGTTTGCGGCTACCCAGGCTACAGCCATCACCGGTGCAAGATCTTGAGGCATGCACGAGGGGTCTGGTGTCCCTGACCATCTATGGTGTCTGCCCCTAGATTCCTATCTTGGGAATTACCCGCAATAGCACCGTTGCTGGCTCTGGCCATGAACATGCATCGATCTGTTCCGTTGCTGCTCTGGCTGTTGCGACCGTCGCTTTTGCTATCGCTCTCCATCTCGACGTAGTTGAGAATGCTGGGTTCCATAGGGTCAAAGTCTGTAAAACACATCTCTCAATGTGGATCCCAAGAGCAGGACTTGGTGAAGCCATGTGAATTAGATCTCCGCCCAGTCCCCATTGATAGAGCATGGTTCCAAAGGCAATCTCATATCCAACCATTGATGCTTGGTCGATGGCGGTGATCGAGTAGTAGTTGTCGTCGGATACTCTGATGTGAGCACGCATTGAAGACATGCTTGATCTACAAAAATAGTTGAAGCCTCCTTCCTAGTGCGCCAACTGTCAAAGGTTAGATCTCGATAATAAACTTGTGATTACGGGTACCTTTGGTTTAGCAAAGTCAAGCACGAAGATAGTGGCATACGATGTATATGTTCAGGCCCCAGAATGGAGTAATACCCTACGTCCTGTGCGGATGATGTATAAAGTTGGTGTATCGAGTACAGAGCAAGGTGTCTAGCCCTAGTTACAATGAAGATTGGATCAAAGCAATAGCTAAACTATGGTTGGAGGTTGACAAAGCATGGTCCGTCAGCTCCTAGTTGCTCTGCGTTTTCCTCGTTCTCTCTCTGTGTCTGTGTGTCCCTTGAGGATGCCTACCTCCTGTCTTATATAGTCGGGGTAGTCTTGCTTCAAGTTGAGTTGTAGTCAGCTTGGGATACCATATCGTAACTGATGAGGATTCCATCGTCGTGTCAATCTTCACAGCATATCTAAACTTCCCTGGATACTAGGTGTACTCGAGTTGGTTTTCTCGTAACAAGAAAACGATTGTGTCCTTACTAGTGTGGAGATATCCCCTCCGTATATATCTTATTCCATAGAATTGAGCCTGTGATATCCAGAGTTTCTAGATGCTTGCTTGAGCATATATGGCATATTCTTCATTTTTCTGGTATGTGCTCATACCTTATATTTAGATATTCGACATTATTCCAATCTTCAATCACAAGAATTAACGTTAAAGTTCTAACCTTTTTCACCTTGAAGGAAGAACACACCAAGTTTGAGCAAAACTCAAGAACTCAATCTAAGACATGCTCAGGGGGTTTTGATAATCAAGATGATCTTGGATAACCTCCCACATGTCACACCAAGCAAGAACACAAGTCCAAAACTCCATAAATGTGATCTTAGAAAAATGATTCACTCAAGAACACAAGACCGGTTGCTTGCAAAAAAGATGCATAGATTGCCTAGATTGGAATATGATCTAAAGAAGATTCATCCATTAATCAACATTCTTAGCATAAGAAGCAAAAGCATTTAGAAGAACGGGAGGCAAATCCAAATTGCGTAAATGTAAATTGCAAGAAAGTAAGTGCGGAATTTAAGACATAATATAAATGTGTAAAGTAAATTCAAACATAAGGAAAAGTGTTTTGGATTTCTGGAAAGGATGTTCACAAAGCCTCACAACAAGGTGGGCAAAGCTCAAAGGATCACACAAACCTTAAAACCTTCGAGAGGGGGAAGGCTACTTCTACCCCTTTATTTATACTACTCTTGAGTCACTCTCCACCCTTGGATAAGTTCCTTCTACCCTAAGAATCACCATCAAGGGTTAGGATTGACTCACTCATACATAGGCTAAGCCGAAACTCACGCACATAATGGGTTTTTGCATGCTTTTCAAAGCATACTAACTAAGGGTTAGGATTGACTCACTCATACATGGGCTAAGCCGAAACTCACGCACATAATGGGTTTTTGCATGCTTTTCAAAGCATACTAACTAGACCCGCTATTCTATTATCTAGACGGTGATCCAACGGTCCTCCTTGATCTGAGTAGCTCCTGGCTAACATCTCATCTATTCCTTGTCTTCTAGGTTTGAACCAACTCCATCTCCAATCATCTTCTGGCGATCCTCGACAGTCTGGACCTTCGACACTCCTCGCCTAGTCCCGATCACCCTCCACCTCTCCATGATCAAAACCCGACGTCCTGCAACCATCAAAGACAAGGTGTAGAAAACTAATGGTGACCCAAAGCAAATACCACAGGATCAAACTACATCGCCGCCAATGCCATCCTTAGAAGTGCCACAGGAACTCCCCATGTCCTTATTGTAGAATTGGCCTATCAACTTTGTGGTGTCCCTCATGAAGAGGTCACCAAAGACAAGTTGAACCAAGGCAACCAAAACAACGAAGATAGCCAAGTACACCTGGCAGGAGCCTTAGAGCAGTGAAGGAACCCACTAGGGGAATTGGACTTCTTTTGGTCTTCTTAATATTTATTTATCGAATGTCTATTTTGCTAAACCCTCTTGGCTTAATAATGACTATCGCCAATGGCTGGCTGTTTATTATGTATCTTACTCTAATTCTGTGAGCTTTTGTCATTTCCATGGGGATATTACCTATTTCGCTACTTTTGCATTGTCTCCGGAGTCTACCCAGTTTGGTTATTCCATCCGCTTCACATGACAAACATTCATAGAAACTGAACTATCCTTTGCTGGAACATTCAAGGCATGAAAAGCTCATATCTATTAGGGCAAAAGTAGACGAAAGTAAGTGCTCCATTGTATGCTTGTAAGAAACTAAAAAAGAAAGCTTTGATCATTTTGCCCTCAAGTCATTCTTGCCTCAAACTTTTGATAAGTTCATATTTACCCCCCCCTTTAGGATCTTCCAAGGAGATCCTCATTGCTTGGGTCGACTCTCTCTTCACAGGAATCACCTATTATCAAATATCTTTTCACATCGTGGTCAACTTCGTTTCAACTCACAATGTCAAATCCGGTCTCTCACAAACATTTATGGTCCCTATAATGGACTAGAAAGAATGCAGTTTGTTCACTGGCTAGCCATCTAGACATTCCTCAAAACTCCAAGTGGATTTTCATGGGAGATTTCAACTTTGTCAAATCAACCCAAAATAGAAATAAACTAGGTAGCAATATCCAAGGCATCATGCTCTTCAATAGTATAATTAGTGACCTTGGTTTAATAGAATTACATCTTAAAGGGAGAACCTACACTTGGTGCAATATGCAAAATAACCCACTTCTTTAGGAGCTAGACTAGTTCTTTACCAGCCCACTGGACTTCTAGCTATTCAAACACTATGGTTTCAACTTTAGCCAAACATATCTCCTACCATATTCCCTATGTCATTACCATTGAAAGGAAGATCCCAAAGTCACAGCTATTTAGATTTGAAATTTTCTGGGTGGATCATCTAGGTTTCTTACAGGTGGTTTAGCAGTATTGGAATACCTCGGTCCACCGCATAATATAGCCTCTTGCCTCAATGGCAAGTTCAAGAATCTCAGAAGAGGCCTAAGACCCTGGAGCAAGAGTTTGTCCAACTTAGCAACCCGAATCACCAACTGAATAATGTCATTCTCTTCATGGATATTTTGGAAGAAAAAAGAGCTCTTTTCATCACTGAGTACAACTTCAGAAACATCATAAAAATATCACTTTCAATGACTTCTTCACTACAAGCAGCAATACTAGAAAAAAGGTACACAATCCGATGGATGCTCTTCGAAGATGAAAACACAAAGCTCTTTCACTCAGTAGCAACTGAGAGATTCAGGAAAACACAATTACTCACCTGCAAGGTGAGGATGGTACATCCTCACTCACCACCACATGAAGGCAGATACTCCCTGTCGGTGTATTCTACACCGGGGTACTCTCTCCACCGCTGTCAAGTGGGACCACGAGCGCAAGATACAAAAAGAAGAAGGTCCTGTGCAAAGGACTCAACTCGCTGAAGAAAGGCTGGAGACGGCAGATCCCACCCCGGCGACCAGACATCTGCCGGGAGGCAGCCAGCCGCAGTCAGCCAGGCGACGAGCACAACCGCGGAGGACCAGGACACGTGGCTCCCCGACGAGTAGTCGGGCGACCAGGCCACGTGGCCTCCCGTCGAGCAAGCGAGCCCATTGCCAGCCGACCATGCAGACAAGGCTGGGAGGCTTCCGCCCGAAGCATTCGCCAAGATCGCAACGTATCACAGCCATTAAATGTGCATGGGAGCCATTAAATGCGTGTGGGAGACATTCAATGCGCGGGGAGCCGTTGCAGTGCGCATGAAGGCCATTAAATGGGCGTGTCTCCCTGACGCTATGATGACCTGTCCCTCCGACTGAGCCAGCTTCACCAACTCCTGTTCCATCTACACCGCCCTAGGCAGGACAGGGCGACGCGTGTACCAGACGTTCGTCATGCGGCGTCCGAACTCCTCCTCTCGGGCGGTCCGAAGACAAGCGACGTCAATCAACGGTGTAGACAAAGAGGCTCCGAGGGACAGTAGCGACAGGACTAGACACAGTCAATGTAATTAATGTAAAACCACTCCCTCTGCCTGCCCTAGCTATTCCCGGGAGTATATAAGGGAGCTAGTGTGCGTGAGGCAGGGGGAGGACGGTCGAAAACTCAGATCAAGAGATCGATCAGTTCACAATGAAGAGCAAGCAGAATACTAGAGCAACACGAGCTTGAGCAGGACGTAGGGCTGTTACCCGCATTAGGGGCCCGAACCTGGATAAATCATGCGAAGAGAGTAGAGAAGAGAGACGAGAGTGACGCAGCTGCGAAGACCCCCCTACCGAAACTCAGTTATACACTCGAACCAATACTGTCTGGCACAAACACGCCGACACTCCCTTTCAAACTTTCAAAATAGAATGGGCTCGAATTCCGATCCTCATATGCTCTTCAAACTCTCAAACATGATTACCCTAGTGAATTTCTTTGACACTTTGATAGATCCATTTTCGAAAGAGGAAATAGACAAAATAGTTCAATTTGTCCCATGGATAAAGTGCCTGGGCCAAATGGATTCAATGGGATGTTTACCAAAAACTACTGGCATATCATTGCAAATGGCTTTTATGCCTTATGCATGCAACCAATTCCACTCAAGAGGCCTTGACCCACAAAGCATCAATGGGTCCTTCATAACCCTAGTTCCAAAGAAATAGCCAGCAGAATCTACAATGACTTCAGACTGATATCTCTGCTAAATTCCAGCATCAAATTCATTACAAAACTTTTGGCAAATAAGATGTAGTGGGTCATCCTCAAGCTGGTACACCGAAACCAATACAATTTTCTCCAATATAGAACTATCCAGGATTGTCTAGACTAGGTCTTTAAATACCTGCATCACTATCACCACAGCAAAAAATAAATAGTGGTCATCAAACTAGACTTTGAAAAGGCTTTCGACACAATAAAACACTATCTCATTGTTGCAGTCATAGAACAAAAAGGCTTTCCTTAAAAAGGGATCATCTGGACTCACCAGATCACTATTCTGTTAACCTCAATGTAATCACAGAGAAATAATTCCAATGCAAAAGGGGAGTTCGATAAGGTGTTCCTTTATCTCTGCTACTTTCTGTCCTAGGTGCAGATCATCTCCAAGCTATTGCCAGCAAGGCAATAGAAGCAGGAGCCCTAAAACACCCAATAATGATTCCAGGGGTTTCCAACTACCCTATAGTTCAGTACACTGATGCCTACTCATCATGCCAGCTGATGCGGTTCATCTACTATGTCTCAAAGGTCTACTTAGCACCTTCACAGATTCAACGGGGCTCATAGTTAACTACCAAAAATCCTTCATTTACCCAACCAATATTAACAATGAGTGTCTGCTCCAACTAGCAAGTACCTTTGGATGTGCCACTGGATCTATGCCGTTCTCATACCTCGGCCTTCCACTAGGCCTAACAAGACCAAAAGTCAAAGACTTCTCCCCTCTTATGGACCGTATTGATAGGCAGTTATCAGGCAGTGCAATCTATTTGTCCTACGGTGTCTGCCTCACCATTGTCAATGCGATTATGTCACTCCTACTGATTTACTACATGCACTCCCTCAAGCTACCAAAGATGGCAATTTATCACATCGACAGATCTAGGAGATAGTGCTTATGGAGAAGATCACAAGATTTATATGGACGCTACAGTTATTTAGCATCATTGGAGATGATATGTGCCAAAAAATAGAGGAGGAATAGGAATCTTAAATTTGCATATACAAAACAAAGCTCTACTCCTCAAACATCTGCACAACTACTACAACAATAGAAATATTCCTTGGGTACAAATGTTGTGGAATTCCTACTACACATACCAGTCCCCACTCTACGATAAATTTAGGCTCATTCTGGTGGGGAGACATTACGAATATGAGCACTAAATTCAGATGCATAGTAGCAGTCACCATTGGTTCGGGTACATCAGCAACCTTTTGGAAGGACCTTTAGAATGGCCAAATCCCATCTTAGCTATACCTAAGACTCTTCTCCTATGTCATAGAAGAGGACATATCGGTATCAAGGTTCCTGTACCTACCAAACTGGCTTCAACACTTCAACATGTTGTTGTCCCCACAAGCACACATAGAGCTATAGGACCTTACAGACCTTTTTGCTTGACTTCTCTTGTGATAGTTCCACAAACAACCAATGGTCATACATCTTGTCGACGATCGGGATCGCCTGATCGCGAATGTGATGGGGGGTTAATGAGATTGGGGGACCCAGGAACGAACTTTACTCAAACGAAGGAGTTGGCTTGGTGCGGTGTTGGTCGAGCACATCGACAACGAGCGTGACACAAAGAGTTATACTGGTTCGAGCCCCCGCGAAGATAATAGCTCTACTCCAGTCTTCTCCTTGAGGTGGAGGAATTCACTAGTTGTGAGTACAGAGAGTGGAGTTCTGACTCGAAATTTGGCGTTTTGGTTGTGACTATTGGTCTATTGCTAGTCTTGTGATGTTCTGTGTCCCATACGCATGCCTTGTGAGGTCTTATATCCTCCTGGACACTGCCTGTAACGGACGGGAGAGATTCTCGGAGAAGTGGCCTTGTGCGCATTGAAGGTGGGCTGTAACCGCCCCGGATATGCCTCCCACGTCTGCCTTGATGCCACCATGCAGGTCTCGGTAACCGCCGAGTAAACGCACGCCCCTAAGCCAAGGTCGAGGTCGTGCGGGGTCGGAACCCCCCACAGCCCAAGCTCGAGGTCGTGCGGGAATTAGCGTCGCCTAGGTCGTGGTCAAGGGCCCTTGCTGCATGGTCCCGAGTCGGGGGCCCTGTTGACCGTGTGTTGACTTGTCAGAGATTTCCCAGTCCTCGTCAGCTAGCCCTCGAGGCTCAAGGTTGAGGAAGACACCTGGATCGACCTCGAGCCTGCCGCTGTTGGGAACAGACATCCGGACTCCTTTAACCTTTGGTCGAGGTCGAGCGGAGATCACAAGAAAAGACTCCGGCTCCAAGACACCTGGCGCCCCTTGGACTTCACGGTGCTGGTACGAATCCGATCGGTTAGAGGGAGTGCCTGCAACGCTTTGAAACTACCGCCCGATCTTTAATTGCGCCTGTCAAATCGCCACCGCACACCTTTTGAGGTGCCTTATCCTAAAACCGACGACGATCCGGGCCTATAAACCCGAGACTTCTGTGACCTTCGAAGAACTCCCAATTTCCTCGCGCTCCTCGACTCCTAGCCCCTTGCCCGAGCGACCCTCCCTTCCTCGACCAAGCTTGAAAGCGGTCGCCATGGCGAAACTCGGAAGAAGCACCATGTCATTGGCGAGGATGAAGGAGCTCGAGAGTCTGGGGCTGCTCGACCCAGCGATGTGGCGGTTGCCAGACGGCGAGACCGAACCACATCCCAGGGACGACGAGCTCGTCTGCACCGAGCACTACGCGCTCTTCAACCTGCGAATACCGGAGAGCGACTTCATGGCGGCAGTCCTTGCCCACTGTGAGATAGAGCTCATCAACCTGGTGCCCAATTTCATCCTCCTCCTCTCTATCTTCTCGCATTTGTGTGAGGGGTTCCTTGGAATCCTTCCCACCCCCTCGCTCTTTTTTCGTTTCTTCAATCTATTCCGTTCTGGGAAGGCCCCGTGGTCGAATGCCTTTACTTCTGGTTGTGGACGGGGATCCCATGGGCCTTCCCCAAAATCCAGTCTCGGGACTCCCTCGGTCCGTGGACCGAGCGGTGGTTCTATTTGAAGAAGGGGAAGACCGGCGCACTGTCGTTCGACGGAACCCCCATCGCCGGGAAGAAGGAGACCCCGGAGGCGGACGACCTGGAGGTTGACGAAGAGGCTATCGCCGCCATACACATCTGCGCCATGCGCGGCCTTACTGGGCAGGTGATCGCCTACGACTTCTTGAGGAACCGGGTTTTCCCCCCTTCGGAAGAGGGAACATCCGTTCTACGAGATCACGGGGCACAACGACATGACCCGCGAGGGTACATCCGGTGCGTCTTCTTTCCCTGGGGACTTGCTCGAATTCGACCTTTGGTCCCTTTGACGGTTTGCATCTTTGCAGCGCCGAAGGAATCCTGGGTCGCCGCCAGGATGAATGAGATGTTCGGGAAAGGGGCGCACGACTATACCCTCGATGATCCTATCCCGAAAAACATACTGTGCCGGAGGGCCATGGTAGGAACTCCCAAGCTGTTCTTCAATTTGCACACCATCGGTGCCTTTCCCTGATCATTCGTTGTGTTCGCAGGATCATCAAGAGCTGTTTGAGATAGTGAGGAAGCTGCTCTCGCTGCCCGACGGGGGCAAGAGCAAGAAGGGGAAGAAGAAGCCACCCCCGGGCAAAGCAGACGACCGTGAGGCGAAAAAGCCCCACATCGAATGGGCCGCCCGTGCAACGGTAAGAACTCCCATGGTCGAGCCCCCGAGCTTATGCTTGCGCTTCCTCATCTCCTAACATGTCTTTCTTGCAGCAGCTGAGCGCGGCGGCCGCTGTTAGGTCTTCGAGTCCTCAGGTGGCTCAAGGGTCCCAACCGCGGGGCCCTACGACTTCTGCCGCGGGGGACTTAGAGCCACCGCGGGCCTTAAGGTCCCAGACTGGGGGGACCCGAAAGCGGAGCGCCCCTTCGACCTCGGGAGGTCAGGGTTCTCGCCAGCCTCCTGCGAAATGAAGACTGCCGACCCAGGTAGGTTTCCAACCCTTCATTTGCCCTGCCTTCCTTGTACCTGTTTAGCTTAGTAGTCACTCTTAATCGCAGACCTTGAGCGCCCGAGCTCAACACCTGCCCGTATTGACAATGACTATTGTCCAGGGCGAGCCCGGGTCCGACGAGGAAGAGGAGTCCCATTACGTGCTGGCGCCCCGCCGATCCTCAGGCCAAGGGTGCATTCCTTCGAGCCCCCAGAGCCGGGCTCCGGCGGGCGAGTTCGACCAAGGGCTCGATGACCCAGATGAAGAAGAGGTCCTCCCCGCGACCAGCGAGGACTATGGCACCGGCGAAGTAGACTCGAAGACAACGTTGACCCGCCCGAGGCTGCCGAAGAAGATGGCACCGGGGACGCCCTCGCCATGACTGCCGAGGTCGCCCCGACCGTGGCAGTCGTGACTCCCCAAGCTGCCGATCCTGAAGACGCCCGAGCCGCGGCAAGCACGGAGGTCCAAGCCGTGGACCAGGCCAGGACCACCAAAGAAGAGGAGGCTAGAGACCCTCCAGCTACGGGGGATGAAGCCGCCACCAGAACAGAACGTGGGGGCGAGTTGAGCCCCCTCGAGGAGGAAGCTCGAGACGCAGCCGCCCACGATGGAGCGCCCGAAGGCCACACCCCCGATGACCCGGTGGCAGTTGTGGATGACACCGCCCCAGGAACCTCGGGCAGCCGGTCCGCCAGGTATTCCCGTGTAATCTTCGAGGGCTGCCTTACCTAGGTATTCCTGTTTTTCGTCAAACCTCGGTTCAGACTTTCCCTTGTTCCTTCTTCTCCTTCTTTCTTCTGGCGAGTATCATGTTGACCCGTTGAGCCCCGCAGGCCATCGACTCAGTCTCCCAGGGGCTGCAAGGTCTTCAAACGCACACCGACGTGCTGAGGGCCTTGCTCGATGTGCTGGAGGCCCGAGAGACGACGCACTCCAAGCTCTTGCAGGACCTGCAAGCCGAGCGGGAAGAGGCCGCACAAAGGGCGACAGACGACTCCAACGAGATCGCCGGCCTCCACGAGGTGGTGAAGACGCTCGAGGCTTCCCACAAGTCCGAGCTGGAGCGAGCCATCGCCTCGGAGCGAGACCACGCGTACAAGGCCGTCGAGGATGAGCGCGCGAGGTCGGCCAAGGCGCTTGAGGCCGAGCGAGCCAAAGCCGAAGAACTGAGCAAGGCCGCTGCGGACCAGGCAGCCACCACGTCGAGGGCCTCCCCCGAGCTCAAGGCCAAGGTACAAGAGCTCGAGGAGAAGCTGGGTCGGGCGAGCAAGGCAGCAAAGAGTGCTTTGTCCCAACCCGGGAGGAGCGCCGCCTGCGCCGCCCGCCATCAAGCCCTCCATCTCCAAGGCGAGCTCTCGACCTTGAGGGCCAAGGTCTCCGAACTAGAGCAGGAGAAGCTCACGTCGAGATGGCCGACTTGTAGATAGGGTTAGATTTCTTGCAAGCAAGACTGTTTGTAAAAAAGGCTCAATGGAATGACCTCATTTTGGCAAGGATAGCTTAATGTCTTGGTCTGCTTTATCATTGCTCAATCAAGAGAATTTTTTTTTCAAATCATGCACTTAGACTTTTTGGTCATGGTATATCTCGCCTAGCCCCCGTTGGGCTCAAGGTCGAGCGACGCTGGCCTTGGGAACAAGTTAGAAACCTATAGAGACCATGACCTGTAAAACCAAGAAAAACCCATAGGGAGTATAACATAGGTGCACGAGAAAAACTTAGGCTCTAGAGTATTAGGACCGTTGCTTGCGCCTTGCTTGTTGGACTCGGGCACGGGCTTAGTTCGAACCCTGGCGCAGGGGGGAGCGTTGGTGCGAAGAGATTCGGCTTACAAGTAGCTCGACCCCTAGGGGTGAAGTGTTAAGCCCCCGACGCCTTGGTCAAGAGCAAGCACGGTCGTCCTTAGGTCGAACTCACAAAGGCTCCGAACTCGAGCAAACACAAAATATGAAAAAAGGGCACAAAGACCAAACATGATAATTGAACAACAGCTTTATTGAAATGTGAGATAAAAGATTTACACATAGAATTTGCAAAGCTGGTCAATATTCCATGAGCTAGAGAGCTCTCTGCCATCGGGTAGCGCTAGCTGGTAAGCCCCCGTGCGATCTGTTGAAACAACTCTATAGGGGCCCTCCTTGCCGGGATAACTTGTTGGTGTTGGGCGGAGCTGAATCCGCCTCGGGGCTAGGTCCCCAACAAGGAGCTCCTAAGTTGTCTGCGTCGAGGCGCATGTCTGCGAAGAGCTTGCGTGTAGTGCACCGATCGTAGCGATGCGACATCTTACTTCTTCCGCCAGGTAAGGTCAAGGGACGCTCTTGCTCGAAGTCGATCTGGTCGACCAAGTGACCTGGCAGAGCCAGCCGTGACCTCTGGAGGCGGGGCGGCTTGTGCGAACACGAGCCGGAAGGGAGTGGATCCCGTTGCTCGATTGACTATGGTACGAATAGACCATAAGACGGTGGGAAGTTCATCCACCTAGGTCTGGCTGTGTCGTTCGAGCTCATCTGATACACGCTTTTTGACACCTTGGACGATCTGTCCGTTGTCGCGCTCCACTGCTCCATTACTCTGCGGATGGGCCACCGAAGCATAGCACACTTTGGTGCCGATGTCTTCAGATACTCTCCAGAGCGACTCATTGGTAAATTATGTTCCATTATCGGTGATAATTCGCATGGAACCCCATACCTAGTGACCACGAACAAGCGGAAGAACTTGGTATCAGCGCGTGCGTGATGGTCGAGACAGTTAAACCGATCCATTTGGTGAAGGTATCGATGGCCACAAACAAAAACTTCTTCCCCCCGACCGCCTGCGGAAAAGTACCGAGGATGTCTAGCCACCAGGTCGAGAAAGGCCAAGCTAGTAGGATGGCCTGGAGCGCGTAGGCAGGCTGATGCGACTTCCGAGCATGGAACTGACAAGCTCGACAGGACCGGACGATATTGCGGGCGTCCTGGAGTGCCGTTGGCCAGTAGAACCCCATGCGGAAGGCTTTCCCGACCATGGTCCTGAAAGAAGAGTGTGCCCCACAGAGGCCTGAATGAATGTCATGTAACAGGTACTTACCCTCCTCCGTGGTAACGCACTTCGTTAGGATGCCAGAGACATTACGACGATAAAGCTTGCCGTCGATGAGTTTGTACGAGCTCGCCCGGCGCTTGACCCTGCTCCTTTCCGCGGGATCTACCGGGAGCTCCCCCTTCGCCAGGAAATGGTGGATCGACTCAGCCCACGTGGGGATACCATCGATGAAGGCGACCGAGGCCCCTTGGTCGGAGATTGAAGGCGACGCCAGGGTCTCCAGGATCACGTCTGGAGGGACTTCGTCGTCAGACGACCCGAGCTTGGAGAGGAAATCTGCCTCGGAGTTGTCCTTTCGCGCCACGTGCGTGATCTCCAGGTTCTGGAACCACTTCTCCATCTTGCGCACCTCGGCGAGGCATTTGGCCATGGAATCCTCCGAGCACTGGTAGCCCTTGTTGAACTGGTTGATGACGAGCTGTGAATCGCCCTTGACGACCAACCGGCGAACACCCAGCGCCTTGCAAGCCCGGAGCCCCGCCAGAAGAGCTTCGTACTCTACTGCATTATTCGTCGCTGGGAATCTGAAGCGAACTACATACCTCAGCCTGTCGCCCTGCGGGGTGAGAATGAGGATCCCAGCCCCCGAGCGCTTGAAGGACCGTGAGCCGTCGAAGTACATGATCCAGGGCTTCTCCTCGCCGACCTCGAGCTCGGGAGCCGGCTGCGAGGTCTGCTTGACCACAAAGTCGGCCAGCACCTGTGACTTGATGGCCGTCGTGCCTGGCCCGGAGGTCGAAGGCGGCGGCTCCATGGCCCACTTGGTCGTCCTCCGACCTCTGGATTCCTCAAGATCTCCCGGCGAAGTTGCTCGGGGCGACCACTGAGTGAGCACGGAAGTAGTGCCGAGCTTGCGAAAGCCATGAGGAGGGCATAGAGCGGTTCCGACTGAGGTAGCGCTCCTTGGCCCATGGAGAACCTCGGCGTAGTAGATCGGGTCTTCTTCGCGTTCCGCTCGGCTACAGCGCCGACGGCCCAGGAGGGCGGTGGATGCGATGTAGAGTAGCAACTTCTCGCCTGGCTGCGGGGTCGTAAGTAAGGGTGGGGATAACAAATATACCTTCAATTCGTCGAAGGACCGTTGAGCCTCTAGCGTCCACTCGAAGTTTCCCTGCCTGCGCAAGGCCTTAAAGAAAGGCAATCCACGCTCACTGAGCCTCGAGATGAATCGGCTGAGGGCGGCCATGCAGCCGGTGAGGCACTGCACCTGCTTTACCAAACTCGGAGGGGCCATCTTTTTTATTGCCTCGATCTTCTCCGGTTTCGGGCCGACCCCCGAGCCTCCGATCATGTAGCCGAGCACCTTCCCAGAGGCGGCGCCGAACACGCACTTCTCCGGATTGAGCTTGATCTTGTTCTTGTTCAGGTTGGCGAAGGTCTCCCAAGGTCTTGAACGTGGTTAGCCTCGGCGGAGCTCTTGATGATGATGTCGTCCATGTAGACTTCGAGGTTGCAGCCGATCTGAGGCTCGAATGTCTTGGTCATCAGGTGCTGGAAGGTTGTGCCGGCGTTGCGGAGACCAAACGACATGGTCGTGTAGCAGTAGGTCCCGAACGGCGTGATGAACGACGTCTTGCTCTCGTCGTCAACCGCCAGCTTGATCTGGTGGTAACCAGAATAAGCGTCTAGGAAGCTTAGTAGCTTGGCATTCGCCGTGGAGTCGACGATCTGGTCGATGCGCGGAAGAGGAAAGTTGTCCTTCGGGCATGCCGAGTTCAACCCCGTGTGATCCACGCACATCCTCCACTTCCCGCCTTTCTTCTGCACAATGACGGGATTGGCCAGCCATTCGGAGTAATCGATCTCACAAATGAAGCCGGCCTTCAACAGCTTGTCAAGATTCTCCTTGATTATGGCGACCTTCTCCGAAGAGAAGCGTCGCAACCAACCTGCACGGCGGTCGGGCGCACTGCGATCTGTGCTCGACCACCTCCCTCGGGACACCCGGCATGTCCGCCGGCTCCCAAGCGAATATATCTTTGTTGGCACGGAGGAAGGTGACGAGCTCGAGTTCCTATTTGGAACCCAGCTCGGCCGAGATGTGGATGCACTTGGATGGGTTCCCCTCCTCGAGCGGCACAGCCTTCGTAGCCCCGTCGGGTTGGACGACCACCTTCTGGCGGGCGACCTTCGCGGTCGCTGCTGAGCCCTGCTGAGGCAACATGCCAGCGAGGGCCAGGGCTTGAGTCTCACAACCGTGCGCCGCTTTGAGGTCACCACGCATAGTGATGATGCCACTTGGCCCCGGGAGCTTCATGCAGCGATGGCCGTAGTGGTTGGCCGCCATAAACTTGACCAGGGCGGGACGGTCGAGGATGGCGTTGTAGGGGAGATCACCCTCGACCACCTCGAAGGTGATTAGCTCAGTGCGAAAGTTATCCGAGGCGCCGAAGGTGACGGGCAGTACCACCTGCCCTAGAGGTGTGGTCGAGCTCCCAGGAACGATCCCGAAGAAAGGAATCGCAATGTTCTTGACCTTCGACCAAGGATTTGCATCCGATCGAGCGCGCTAGCCGCGGCGATTGAGGGCGCCACGTCGACCATGACCCGCCCGACCATGGTGTTGCTGATGGTCGGGGTCACGACCAAGGCGGTCTTGAGGTCCTTGGACATACCTTGGGGGCATCCTCCGACGTGAAGGTGATCGTCGCCCCGGCCCATTTGCAGGGCTGGTCCGCGGGCTTCCCGACAGCAGCCTGGTAGACCACACGCACGGCATCCTTGATCTCGCATCGGGACTGATACGCCGACGATCCGTCGAAGTTAACGTCGATCCGGCGGTCGCCTTGCTGGAAATCCAGGTCGAGGTCGGCCTGGTCCTCCCTCGCGTTTACCCTATCGGGTTGATCTTCTTTCGGGAGCATGGGCATCTCCCCGCGCCCATCGTAGAAGGCCTCCAGCTTGCTCTGCCAGGCCCTGCAGCCTCGCAGGTCGTGGCCCGGAGTCATGTGGAACAGGCAAAATTTACCTTCGTCGAACTGAGACCGCCACTCAGGGCCTTGCGGGCGATCGTCGGCTTGCCGTGACCCAGACTGGCGATCCCCCGACCGGGGTCGGCGCTGCGCCTGCTGGGGCCGTGGTTGATTTGGCTGAGGACGGGGCCTCTCCTGAGTTGAGTCCCGCACCTCCATGACCTCGCGGTGGTCATCCGCCGAAACAGTCACCCGAGGTCGACCACCATCGCGCTTGCGGTCTCTCTTTCGCTTCTTGGCGGCCGAGCCTTGGTCGGCACCCTTGGTGTTGGAGGGGCTGGCCTCGCCCGCATTGACGCCAAGCTTACCCTATTCGTAGTCGCGCTTCCAACGGACCGCGTCGTCCGCATCCGCGTAGCGCTCCGCCATGCGAAAAAGCTTGCCGACGGTGAGCCTCGCCGTGATCTCCAGGTCTTCGGTAAGGCGCCGGTCGCGAACGTCGAAC
The DNA here is from genome assembly GCA_036346375.1 of Guadua angustifolia. Lineage (NCBI taxonomy): Eukaryota > Viridiplantae > Streptophyta > Magnoliopsida > Poales > Poaceae > Guadua > Guadua angustifolia. The sequence goes on along the minus strand of CM070504.1, from coordinate 56,299,056 downwards.
TTGAAGGCCTTGATCACGGCTTCGTCGGATACACTAAGGATCAGGTTCCTAGTGCGAATGAACCGCCGCACGAAATCGCGAAGGGGTTCGTTCTTTCCCTGGATCACTCGGTCGAGCCCTTCTCTGTCGGGCGCTTCGTGGCTTATGGCGGAAGTTCGAGCGGGCGCTTTGAATTTAGCGCCACGGCGTAAAGTACACGGTTTACGGTTGAAGAGCAGTCTGGCGGCACCGTCCAAGACGGTAGGGAGGTAGTTGGCCATCACATACTCGTCGCCTCCCGCAGCCAGGATGGCGGTGGTGTAAATCGAGAGGAATTCATCAGGGTTCTTCATCCCGTCGAACCGCTTGAAGCGAAGTAGCCATGCACCGCTGCGAAGGTTGTCGAATCGCGCGACCGTATCTTTGGGACGGCGCGCTGAAGCGGTACTACGCTATTCTGGAAGTCGGATTCGATCTCCTGGCGTTCCGCCCTCGACCTCGGCGGCATGGCGGTGGGCCCAGCGTCGCCGAGAGAATCGCGCTCATGGACCCGGCGAATCTTCTGGCCGCCGAGAAAAGGCTGACGTGCGCTTTCTTGGAAGCGAAATCGCCAGAGGCGGTTGTCGCCGCACTCCGTTCGAAGTCGGACTCGGGAAGCGGCAAGGCGGTGTTCGAGGCAGTCTCTGGATTGCCGACACACGAGAGCCTGAGGCGTAGCGCGCTGTGTGAGTGCTGCCGTCACTCCTCAAAGATCGGGACCTAGAAGGGTGCTTTGGTCTTTGTGGACCGCACACCAGATGGCAACCTTGTCGAGCTTCGTCTGTGAGAGTCTCGGCCGAAACCCGACCTCGGACAGGCAGAGGTCGGTCATGACTCGAGCGATCGCGCAGGCGCTTCCTTCGGCGAGGAGCTTGGAACGACCTGATGACGTTCCAACCTTATCGTGTTCCTCTCGCCGGAGGGCTGTTATAGCTTGGTTGATGGCGACCTAGGCCATTCGACGAGCGTCTTCGGGGGTCCTTGGGCTGCGCTCCCCCTCCTCCCCGCCCACGTCATGACTTGCAGCCATGAGAATGAGCTGATTGCGCAGCGGTGGAGAAGGAGAGAACAGGGACGTGGAGCTTCCATGCTTGGGAACCGCGTTTGAGCCCGAGCTCGCAGAATGTGCCGCTGCAGAAGATGCCATACCTCAAAAGTCTGAAACTTCTTCCGGATGAGCGAAGCTTTCGGGCCCCACGGTGGGCGCCAGCTGTCGACGATCGGGATCGCCTGACCGCGAATGTGATGGGGGGTTAATGAGATCGGGGGACCCAGGAATGAACTTTACTCAAATGAAGGAGTTGGCTTGGTGCGGTGTTGGTCGGAGCACAGTGACAACGAGCGTGACACAGAGAGTTATACTGGTTCGAGCCCCCGCGAAGGTAATAGCTCTACTCCAGTCTTCTCCTTGAGGTGGAGGAATTCACTAGTTGTGAGTACAGAGAGTGGGTTACAGCTCGGGTTGAGCGTTTTGGTCGTGACTATTGGTCTATTGCTAGTGCGTTGATATTCTGTGTCCCATACGCATGCCTTGTGAGGTCTTATATCCTCCCAGACGCTGCCTGTAACGGACGGGAGAGTGTCTCGGAGAAATGGCCTCGTGCGCATTGAAGGTGGGCTGTAACCACCTCGGATATGCCGCCCACGTCTGCCTTGATGCCACCATGCAGGTCTCGTAACTGCCGAGTAAACTCACGCCCCTAAGCCAAGGTCGAGGTCGTGCGGGGTCAGAACCCCCCACAGCCCAAGCTCGAGGTCGTGCGGGAATTAGCGTCGCCTAGGTCGTGGTCGAGGACCCTCGCTGCATGGTCTGAGCCGGGGGCCCTGTCGACCGTACGTTGACTTGTCAGAGATTTCCCAGTCCTCGTCACATCTGGGGCAAGCTTCTTACTCATCAAAAAGGTACTACAACCATCCATTCTAGATGCCAGATGCCCCTGCTCCTCTAAAATGGATTTAGAAAAATAAATGCAGCCCCAAGCTTCGCGTATTCGGTTGGCTCATGCTGCATCATTGACTTAACACAAAGACAAATGTTGATGCAAAGGAACTGGTCCACCAGCAATGACAACTCATGTGTACTGTGCCAATCAACACAAGCAAAAACAATAACTCACCTATTTTTCGCCTTCTCTTTCAGTCAAAGGTGTTGGCAGCTAGGCCTGGGCATTCGGTTTTTTCGGTTTTTTCGGTTCGGTTTATTCGGTTTTTAAAAATTTCGGTTTTGGAAATTCGTAACCGAACCGAAACCGAATAACCGAAAACTGAACGAATAAACCGAATTAGTTCGGTTCGGTTTTTGGTTATTCGTTGCTAACCAGTAACAAACAACACGGCAAATAGCGATCTGAATGTCTAATAACCAAACAAGAAACAACAAAGTGAGCAGCGGCAGGTGACTAATGAGTAATGACAAGCAACTAAAATACATTATGCGGTATCACACATCACACATCAATACTAATTAGTAGATTAAGAGCTTCAAAAATTCAAAGTATGTAGAAGAATTGAAGAAGGCATGAAGCATCAAGCCATCAAGCAAGCATAGCACTGAATTACTGAAACAACACTCCTCCAGACTCCAGCAGGCAGCGGTCCAGGCTCCAGCGGACAGTTTAGTTTCTCTCAAGTCTGATTGTTGTAAATAGAGGGTGAAATGGCTTGCTTACCATCGAACAGCGAGGCAATGCGCAGCTGACGAAGATGTAACGCAGCTTTGTATCGAACTCGAAGCCCGGCTTGAGAAGTGCGGCAAAGACGTTGCATATAAAATATCTTCACCGCCGCCGCCGAAAGGCGCCAGGAGGACGAGCGAGCGCCTGGGTCATAGTTGAACGCTATGCTACAGCCTTGGCCGAGGATCGAGGACGGACGGAGGTGCCGCCGGGGCAAGCACGCTACCAGAGGCCGGGCGCACAAGGCGTCAACAGGGGAAGATCGAAGACCGAAGACCGGATCTGCGCCTGCCGCCTGGGGATTCTGGGAATTGGGGATGGGGAACTGCCGAACTGGGTTAGGGTTGGCTTTTGTGAGTTCGAATGGAATGGCCTAATGGTCCGATTGGATCGAGGGTTTGGCGAGTGGCGACTTCACTTGGCCGACCGTGACCACACGTCGGTTATTTCGGTAAATCGGTTTTTTCGGTTTTTGCAATAAGAAAACCGAACCGAAAACCGAAAACCGAATAGTACTAAAATAAAAACCGAACCGAAAACCGAAAACCGAAAAAACCGAAATTGTCGGTTAATTCGGTTCGGTTCGGTTCGGTTTTTCGGTTTCGGTTTAAAAGTGCCCACCCCTATTGGCAGCACATCGGCATTCACTAGAACCTAGCAAATGACATATTGGATATGATCAAGTAGGCCCAACAAAAGCTTTGGAAATCTTTTTAATGAAATATTCTTGATCGCCTCATGGCAGATATGGAAGTAGAGAAACAAAACGATATTCGATTAAGCCCATCCCTTAGTTCAAGTTTGGAAACAAAACATTATTGATGATGTTGTTCTTCACTTGCATATATTTAAAAATCATGACAAATCCTCTGCCATATAGTGGATTAACTCCTTGTAACTACTCTCTTTAGAGAGTCTTAAAACTTACACTTTTGCTTTTTAATATATTTTTTCTATAGTAGGAGCCCCTCCTACTATTTTCCTGGTAAAAAAAAGTAGCTGATCCCACAAATATTAGTGGTCCAGTCCTCGTAAACATAGCAAACTTGGATTGAGGGTACTCTGTTGTAACATCGGTTGGTAAAGCATTGCTATTGGTGCCGATGATGTTCATCTATCGAACCACCATTTGCATAAGCTGAGCTTGGGTGGCAAGAAACTGGGTCAGGTTCTAAAGTGTCACTGCTAGTGCTAACGATAGCTGTTGGTCACCATCTACTTTGTCATCGACACTGGTGATAGCATCTGCATTAGCATGAATTGTCTCAGGGTCACTGCTGCGATTGGTACTAAGGATCTTCTCTGGGTGATGTCTAGTCAGAGTTAATAGATAAGAGGGAGAAATTACAACAAATAAGAGGGAAAAACATAGTAGGCAAGAGAGGACAAGGGAAGGCAAGAATGAAACTATTTGAGGAGCAAATTAAACCCAAGAACACAAGGGCATACAAATAGCAAAATGCTATTAAGGATATAGCATAAAACTCAGAAATCATGCTTTGGTATGACCACAAATGAGATGCCACAAGGCATGTTCACAGCAATACTACACACAAGATAAAGAATAATAGGTCATGAGCATCTACTCGATACAAACTAGTGACGGGCCTTTTCCTATATGCCTTCAGTCTTCTTGAGGTGACTCTTTGCGATAGGGTCATCTGGATCACGTAGTTAACTTTGACATAGGCTGCAAGATTGTTGATGTAGGTGCTAAATCTTTTGAACTTCCATCGTGCTTCAGGCGATTTATATGGATATCAACAAACTATAGAGATTGTGAGAAGAGAGAGTCCAATTAAATGCTCAAATTAGTGAAGGGAAATTAGATGAGAGGACAACATAATAGAGTATAGAGGCTAAGAAAAGATGAGATCAACACATCATTAAGATTTCCTTTTGTAAAATAACCTTGTGAAGTTTTCCTAATAATGACCATTCTAACTAAGATCACGACCTACAGTCAATACGGCTCTGATACCATCTCTGTTAGGATGTGAATATGCAAACTGAACCCTTTGAGTATATTACACTAGTCTAGAATCACTCTAGTACACACAGTGACAACATCAATGAAATACCATCCTACATGCACAATAACTAAGAAAGAAGCATTTAATAGTAAACATCAGAGTAGTGATCTTATGATCAGATCTTACAATTAAAATTAATGCATTGGAAAATGAACTACTTAAACAAACTACAGTAGAAGGAAATGAAGTATCTTCAAGTGAAACCCATCCATATGCCCACAGACAATCGACTGGGTAGTGCGACCTTGTTCTCCATGATCTTCAAAGCGATCCCATTGACTAATGATGGCTTGATGAAATCTTCAATAACTGAGCAGCATTGCTTATAGCAAAGGTGAGCACATGGAGTACTCAACAAGTTGTATCACTTAATGCAAGTCTATTTAACTACATGCAAGGCTTATATGAAGGGATGATTGATATGGTTCTTTTGCACAAAGCAACATTTGATGTTCCAATACCAATAAATAAATTGAAAGTATAGGTAAAACAAAAAACAATAGTAATAACATTTCGATCTTCCATAAGAATGGCACACAACCTAAACCAGTTCAGTCATATGGCCACCATCCTACTTTTGTTTTTGGTACAATCTAACCATCGAGTGAAAATATCCATAATCATGGACATGGCTATTTGAATAGTTTGATTAACACTCATAATGCCACATGATAGGCACACTTCCTTAGGTATGCAGCAAAGAGATCATGACAAAAATTTTCGAAAACTCTACCCTAACATTGGCCCTCTTGGTAAGTCTAGTATAGTCATTTCAGACACACAGAATAGAAGAATGGGAGGGACTCATCATTGGACTAGGAATAATAACTATTCAAGCCACCGCAACTCACACCCTCTACCCAAGCACACAACCTACCCTACCTCTTGAGGTAGCCAACATCAAGGTTTGGTAACTAAGTTAGGTATCTTCTATTCCAAACATGTGGTTGTACAATGGGGCTTAGTTCAATGGCTTACAAGGTTAAATTTTAATTGACCAGGGCAACACTTCTAAAATTATACCCCTACACATAGATTCACATAGAATTATCCAACCCAATTTCACACAGAACCACTGACAGCTTATTACCACTTGGCCCAATTTAAATCATTTCTCATCCTATTGATTATAGTACAATACATGCCATCAACATATCATCATGTGAAAATATATGACACACTCTTTTCATAAGGATATTCCATAATCATTTAGTCATGTTTGAATTTCCAACATCATAATGATATCAATAACTCGTTGTATGGCTAAGCACACTAATCTCATTCTAAACCAATCCACAATGGTGATATATTAGTGACCAACTAATAATTATCCAACCTAGGATGACAAAAGATTATGGCATACAAATGCCAAGGAAGGAAAATTCAAGTATTTTGCATAACTAATTCAAAAATAATTAAACATTTGATAATTTAAATTAGCGGGAAATGATTTGAAATAAAATAACTTTTATAAAACTAGGTTCAATATGATCAATGTACAACTTGCATTTTCCTTGCTATGATGTTGTTCCTTTATCTTTGTCTTCAGTCTTTTGGCTTGCTTGACCTTTAGCTCATTTGGACAACTTCCAAGCATCTATGTCTAATGAGAGAGGGTACAAATACAAACAAAACTAAATAAGACAAAACAAATATACTCTAAATTGAGAATGGGTGGTACTGTTAGATAGGAATTGATTTTGAATGAATGTAGAAACTTCAATAGACTTTAATCAAAGCCTGCATGAATGAGAATAGGCTTCCAAAAATTTGATCAAAAAGGAAATACTGCTAAATGAGAGAGAAAGGAGGATATTCTAAAGAATATTCGTTTGAATTTAATTAATTAAAAGAAATAGAGAATAACATGTGGGCCCATGATCTATGGACCTAGTCTATAGAGAAACGCAATGATCTTTGGTGAACTAGGCTCATGGAATAATATACTGACAAGTGGGGTCGACCTGTTGGCCTCACGACTCATAGTGAACTTGGTTCATCGAGTTAGGGTTCGAGTGTGCCATGTATGCATTGACGAGGCATGACCAAGTGGTAGGGATCCTGAGGTTGCGATGATATGGATGTTGATGGGGCAAGCCACATCAATACAATAGCGATGACGTCTAGTGAAACGGTGGCGCTTCCCAATGAAGTCAAACTTGCAAAAATTGGGCTCTAGCCAATTAGACTTGGCGCAATAGTGAAAGGGAATGATGGCAAGTAGAACGACGTAGGCACAAAGAGAAATGGTCACCAAAGTCGGTTGTATGCGAGAAAAAAAGGTGGTGGTGCTAGCTTGCCCATCGACAAGTTGACGGTGTAGCAATGTTTGAGCGAAATGAAAAGTGGGCGAGGTAGAGGATGACATGGCGATGCTAACAGGGGCAACAGTGAGTCTAGGGGCTCATCGGCCGTAACAAGGGTCGGCTGCGATATGGGTTGCAGTGAGGTCGGTGATTGAGCAAGCTCTGGTCAAATCCAAACGGTGGAAGAAGTAGAGGATGATACAAAGACCATGATGACAGTTAGATGGTGCCAACAGCAACCATGGTAGTCGATGATGAAGACAAATGATGGAGCATCAGGGCTCATGGTGGCTCGGTAATAGAGAGGTCATCTAGTGAAAAAGATGGGAGCACAAGCTAGAACGTGACACCGCAAAGAAGATGGCGATGTTGATAGAGGCAAAGGCTTACAGGCGACAATGAATTGGGGCGATGAAGGAACTCAGATGGCAATGTTGAAGACAAGCTCGATCATAGTGACTAGGGCTCCTTGACTTCGATTTGAAGGAGCTCAAAATAGGAAGCTCAGGAACATGTCGTGACGATGCAGTCGAATCCGTTGTAGATGCGATGGGACGGTGGGATGTCAAGCTCTTCTTGTCGGCACCATTGGCGGTGACAGCTCATGCTTGATGAAGACAGCGAAGGAGGTGTGATCGAGGGCTAGGGTTAGGGTTTACGTGGTGGTAGACTTGGGGATGCGGATCCTAGGCTCTAGTGGCGCTGTTTATAGCGGAGGAGGCAGCCACAGAAGTGGGAGTTCGACGCAGACACGGGAGGGGGTGTGCTATTGTGAATTGTTTTTACTATTCTGGCCTCATTGGTGTTTTTTCCGAAAATAGTCGTGCAGCGAACGAAATGGCAGAAATAGCCCCTACATAGTAACCTCCAGCGAAACACGTCCACAGGATTTTTTTCTGAAATTTTTTATCGCCGAATCCAGCGAATCGGATCTGCTGGAAAATTTTTAAAATTTTTATTACCTCCAGCTAACCCAGTCAGCTGGAGGTCATTTTTTTTTTTATTCGAAATTTCAGATGGAACGATTTTCTTTCTTTTTTTTATTCGACGCGCGCGGGAATAGTGACATCCAGCTGACCAGGAGCGTTGGATGTCACTGTGTTGTGATTTTTTTTGTGACGCACTGATTTGTTTTTTACTCGTGCACACAGTATTAATTATTGGAAGTCAGTGTTATTTCGACAGTAGCTATAATTTTATAATTCAAACCAGGGTTCAATAACATTGAATAATTTGAATTTTTTGAATTTTAAGGAACAACGAAATTTGAATTTGTTGTCGACCAAAAGACACTGAATAATTATTTTGTAAAATACTACATGAATTATCGCTGGCAAATATGAATTTATCTTCTTTTATTGAACCCTGGTTTGAATTATAAAATTTTAGCTACTGCCGAAATAACACTAACTTCCAATAATTAATTCTGTGTGCATGCGTAAAAAAACAAATCAGTGTGTCAAAAAAAAATCGGCACAGTGACATCCAGTGCTCCCGGTCAGCTGGATGTCACTATTCTCGCGCGCATCGAATAAAGAAAAGAAAGCAAATCGTTCCGTCCGAAATTCTGAATAAAAAAATAAAAAAAACAAAAAATAACCTCTAGCTTACTGTTAGCTGGATTCAATGATAAAAAAATTCAAAAAAAATCCCGCGGACGGGTTTCGCTGGAGGTTATTATGTAGGGGCTATTTCTGCTATTTCGTTTGCTATATGGCTATTTTTGGAAAAAAAACGCCAATAGGCCAGATCAGTAAAAAAAAGTGAGACCAGGTTGTTGGAGAGAGAAAGAGCGCATACACAGATGCCCTGGAGTGAAAATGAAACAGGTGGATGCGGTGTGGAAATGGACCGGATCGAGGAACAAAAAATTAGGTTAGGAGAGAAAAATAAAGATGGGCTAGAAGGAGAGGGAAGGATCAGGCCAAAACAAGATACAACCACTTGGATTTTTAAATTTAGAATTGATTTCTGATTTCCAGAAGACAAATAAATCCATTGAAGCTCAAATAAATAACAAATGGACTCCAAAAAATTCAAGAAAACACGGAACAATTTCTTGCAACACAAGGAATCCAAATAAATGTGCTTTAATTTAATTTATGTTTATATTATTGAAATTAAACCTATTTAATTTATGAAATTTCAAGTTAAGCTTTATTAATTCAAGGAAAATTTGTGAAAAGTTTTTGGGAACCTATTCTATGCAAAACATTTTATAGCCTAGAAAATTAAAATGTAATAGAAAAGAGGAAAAAGGGGAAAAAAGGAGTTGGAGCCACTCTTAGGGAAGTAAACCGATACTCGGGTGGTCTTGGAAGGCTTGGGATAGACTATGGATGGGGAAGAGTGGTATTGGAAAGGTGTAATAAGGTCTAGGGTAAATGTAATGAGCAGAACCGGTTGGAAAGCTTCAAGAACGGCTAAAACTTTATTGAATGTGATCGAGCGTGTGCTCGAGTGGCCAGCACCGCCTGTGTGCGTGCTCGCCCGCCCGGGTTCGAGTCTTCGCTCGCCCGGGTGCGCGCCGAGTCGGGTGCAGTTGCGTGCGTGCGTGCGTGTGTGGGTGGGTGTGTGTATAACTATAGTCTGATTGTTGTCCTCTCTTTCTATACTAAATGCCAGAGCTCCTGACCAAATTTTAAAAAAAACTTTATTGAACCAAAGCGAAAATCATCTAAAACAATGCTAAAGCGGAATAAATCGTGTCGGCTCAACCTGGCCCAATTCGGGTGTGGTGACCCGGGTCTGGTTCAGTCAATTCAGCTTGTGCTAACCACAAGTGCACAGTACGGTTTGGCACTGCTATTCATCTTCTCCAAATCAATGGAGAGTGCAAAAAAGAGAGAGGAGGAAGAGAAAGCGAGGAAGGGCGGCAGTGTTGTGGCCGTGAAATAGTGATGAAGACGAGAGCACGACATACTTTTGAGCATCGTGAACATTTGTGGTGGTTTGAGAAGATGGGGAGGACCGAGGCGGCCAGAATGGGCAACACAAGGGTGGCGGCTCCGGCATGGAGGAGCTCTCCAGTGGTGAAAACTGGTGGTCTCAGGAATGGGCAGAGGGCCGTGACCTTCGGGGAGGGAAGGAGAGAAGAAAAAGAGAGGTGACATCATAGTATCTGGGCTTCTATATCCACGACGGTGAGTATAACGAGCACCACAGAGATCTTGCTCACTGTCCTCGGCTTTTACCGACGACACAAATGCCAAAACCCGACACAGGGATGTGTCGTCGGCCCGCCGACGACACAAGTCCCACGACACAGAGTCGACGACACAACCAACCTATGTCGACGGCTAGAATAGAACCCAACGACACAGATGCCATCCGGGGCCAGCCTGACACCCAGACGTTTGTCGTCGATAAAATCATCGCTGCCGATACAGATGGGACATCTGTGTTGTCGGCTTAATTAAAGCAGCCGATACAGATATCGAAGCTGTGTCGTCGGCATTATATGGAGCCGACGACATAGACCCCTACTGGGTTTGGGGCCAGAACTAGCCTGGGGCTAGTTTGTATCGTCGGCTTAATTAAAGCAGCCGATACAGATATCACATCTGTGTCGTCGGCTTTATATAGAGCCGACGACACAGACCCCTACTGGGATTGGACCTGATGCTAGTTTGTGTCGTCGGCTTCGTCTAGAGCCGACCACACAGGTTGTAAAAATAAAAAAAATACTGGGAATTTTTAAAAAAAACCAATTTTAACCTGCAAAAAAACCCCATTCCCAGCAGTTTTATATCCCCAATTGCCCAGAACAATGACAACATATAATTTCACACACATTACCACATTCGCATTCACCAATACAATTCACAAATGATCACCATCGACACAGATAGCAAAATGCATCAATAAGTCCCAAATTCAGCTCACAAACCAAAAAAGTACATCACATTCACAATCAACATGTCTATGTAGAACATGACATACTATTCTACCAACAAAACAAATAACTAACTATGTTTGCGAACCGGCAAAAGGATCGGCAAACACGTCGTCGATGAATTGATCTGCGACCGATCTAGTGCCACTGGAATCACCTCCCTGCGGAGCATTCATCGCAGGAGCAGGCGTAGCTGAGGTGGACACCTGCAAGATTAGAGGAAACCACAATGTTCAAAACTTTTGTGCATTTGTGTACTTGTATGAATAGTTCAGCAAAATCGAACAAAATGCATTACCCCAGTCGTCGTCTGCGTGAAGAACGGCGGAGGTGGCATCTGCGGTGGCGGGAGGTCCCGCCCTGCAACAACCGTGGATATGATATGTTAGCATCGGAACGTGTAAGTACAACGTAGCTACGTATACAATCTTAATTACACGGAAATAGTTGTACATCCAGAGGTTCGACTCTAGAGGGCCTCATCTCGCCTCCTATCCTCCTCTCGCTCACTTTGCCTCCGCTGCTCATCCGCCTCCTCTGTTCTGCAACTCTGCGATCATCTTCGCTGGGCTTCGGTGTGCCTTTGGCGGAAGAGGCGGCTTCTTGTCGGCGTGTCTGACTTGGCCTCAGCAGTCGGGCGCCACCACCGAGTCCATGAAGCCGATCTGCGTGACTCCTCCCACCGAATCGGGTCGTAGATGACCGAGGGTCGGCCGCATGGTCAAGGGGTCACTGATCGGCACCGTGCTTCTCCTTCATGGCTGCACTATATGTATCTGCGAAACAAATAAGATATGAAGTAGATTAGCTCGGCCACAGCTTGAAGTAGTCATGAAGTAGCGAAAAAGACGATCACTTACAATCTTCTCCTGGGCAGCCGGGGGCATCGGTGGTTGTGTACCGTCAGGCCGGACACGGGGCGTGTGTGCCTGCGTCCACACGGTGAACTCGTCGGGCTCAAGTCCCGTCCGAAATTCCTGCAGTTCAATTTCAAATGTGAAATGAAAAACTGAATTGACAAGAATGCTAGAGTTGTACTTAGTATACTTACGATATCGCGCACGACGTGACCCATGCCTAGTCCACCTAGGTAGGTCACATAGATCTCGGGGTTGGCTTCTCGATTCCCCCTGTTCCTCTTGGACGTCTCGATCCACTCCTTCGATGCCCACATCTTGCAGAGCTCCCTCCAGGCCTGTGGACACTTGTCCATCCAGTCCGGACGCCAAGGCTGGTACTCCTTCGCCTCGAGGTACTGCTGCAAGGCATGTGCCCTCGAGATCTTCATCCCCGTGCTCTTGTAGTGCTTCATCACCGCGTCCCAGTGACATAACCTGATGGCGTCCCTGACCGTCTTTGCCGCCATTGCGTCGAGCACAGGGCGACAAGCATGATAGTCATCCTGGGATGCGTCAGGCCAAGCTGATACCTCGCCTGAAACGAAACAAACACGTGAAGCTATAAACACGAAAACATCAATAGAAATGACAACTTACCGTAACTCGGCTATGCAATGATCCGCATGATTGCCTCCTGGTCGTTCCTCCACGAGCAAGTAGTCGCTCCATCTAGTCACCGGCGTCGAGCACCACCTCGCCCACTCGCCGGGGTAGAGCCGCTTCAAGATCACCCCTAGCAAGTGGCCCGCTCCTACTTACCCTTGTTGAGGCAAACCAAGCCACTGCATGAAGAATTCATAACAAGTAGTTAACAAGTTTGTGGTTAGCAATAAAGACATCGAAAATTTGTAGCACATACCTTCGCCCGCTAGAAACAACTATCAGTATCCTGTCGGCTGGATCTGTGGGGGCTTTTGGCAATTTATTCCGCCCCAGACTCTTCTTGGATCCCGTAGAGCTCGAGGCGGAGGCACCCCCTGACTCGGTACCAACAGACTCCCATGGACTCCAGTCCTCATCCCCATCCTCATCCCCCTCCTCAAGTGCCGATGCTAAGAACCCCAACGACGCTCATCGTCATCCACCTCCTCCTCCTCCTCCTCCTGGGAGTCGGTGGTAGCCGCCTCCTCCTCCTGGGAAGCGTCGTACTGAAGTGAGCTGCCCTGGTCTGCACTCCTCATGCCCCCCTTCCCGAAGATCTTCCTCAATTTTGAAGCCAACTTCTTTGTACCTCCAGCCATCCTGCACAAATTAAATTAAATGACATAAAGTACATTGATATTAATTGAAACGAATAAAATATAAATGTATATAAAATTAAATGACATAAAGTATATAAAATTAAACCTATAAAATTAAATAGCTTAAAAATCTTCGGCTTCCTCTTCCTCTGCCTCTTCCTCTTCCTCTTCCTCTGCCTCTCCTCCTCCTCCTCTGCCTCTGCCTCTACCCTTTCCTCCTCTTCTTCTCCTTCTACATGAGATGGATATATTGATCCCAAAATATTATCTAGCCCATCACCAATATCGACGTGCAACTCTCCTGGTAACTCTTGTTCTTGGAATACCTCCACGTCTGTGTGAGAATCGTAGTCGTCTTCCGTGAGATCGGGCAATCTACCATGTGGAAGACATTTATGTACAATCCACCAACTTTTGTAATTCGGGTGGGCGTACGGCAGATAGAACACCAGCTCGACCTGTTCGGGCAGAATGAACACGTCAGGCTTTTGATACAGCTTCTTATGATTGATCTCCACTAGTCCTAGTTTTGGAGTACGCCGCACCCACTAGTTGGATGGAACCATCTGCAATGAAAGAGCACGAGCGAGAGATCTTTGTTGCCTTCATACGAAATTTCTACAATATCCTTGATGATCCCATAGTACTCTATGTCTGGACCACCAGAGTCATCGGTGACCTAACTCACGACGCCGTTGTTCACCGTAGTTGCATTGGGGCGGTGACTCGGCCGCTTCAGATCGAAATCGATATCCATGGCAATCATAGCATCCATGGACCTTAATTCTCTGGTGCATCCACGTGACATTTGTCGGAGATCATTGTGCACTTATTGCGGTGTCTTTGACCTTTGCACAAGCATTCGAGGCAAAATTCATTAAGGAATAAATGCCACACATTTGTAGATTAAGTGAACTTGTATAAGAGGAAGAAGGTTACGTGGTAATGAAACCAGGTTAGAAAGTTTGGGCGGCCTTGTCCACGACCTTGCCGTTTGATTGTCAATTTGTTCGCAGAAGGTTCACCTAATCCTTCCCTCTTCTTGAATAAATTGACTACAAGATTTAATATTTATTTTAGACATTTATTTCATAAATGCGTATTTATGACTTATTTCGACATTTATTAACTTACTCGATGTACACCTTCATTTCATCCATGTTGTCGCACATGTACAAGCTGAATCAAATCCTTTTCATTGCGTCCAAGTCACGTGTGGTGCTTTTGCCGACATTGCATCCGACTTGGTCATGGAACACCTCCAAGTTGGAAGTGCTTCGCGACGTGCCTTCTTATACCTTGGTTGTGGCACATGGACCTTGTTTTTGTCGCATAAAGTATTTGTCCGTGAAGTAGGCGATCTCTGAATCGGCTAAGCTTGAATACCGCCTTCGACTCGTGCTTTGTTCTTCACCTTCGCTCTAAGACTTTTCATCATCGCTCCTGAGATACATCCACCTAAACTGCGCCGGCCCCCAACTTTTGCTTCATATGGCGGATGAACGATAGATGTTGCATGCAATTGAAAAACCGAGGACATAAATCTTCTCGAGCTTTGTCACAAGCACGATAATGTCCTTCTCCAATTCCTCCATCCTCGATCACGGATATCTCTTTTGCGCAGAGCTCTCGATAGAAGAAGCTAAGCTCGCCAAAGTGATCCATATATCATCGTCAACATATCCACACCACACTACCGAAGCAGACGCTCTATGAAGACTTTGTAGTCGTGGGCATTCATCCCATTTAACTTGCATTGCTCTATACTAACGGCATGTCGAAGGTTAGCCGCATAACCATCTGGAATTTAACCTTTTCCTTAATCAATCAAGAATCGCTTTATTTGCCCACGTGTAAGGCGGAATTTTGCCCTAGGTTTCCTCCCATTCTCATCGAGGTTCATGTCGGCCGATCACATATCGAGCGCTTGATCGGGCGTGCTTTCTTGTTATCTTTAGTCTTCGTGGGATGTCGGTTTGTGTTCACGATCGACTCGCACATATTTTTCTCTTGGTGCATCACGCCGATGTTGTGAGGTAACCCGGTCTTTTGCATAAGGAAGGTTGTAGATGCTGCACTTATGAGTCCAATGGTGCTCCTCACCATAGTCTTTCACATACCCGATATCCGCTAGATCGTCATGCCAGTCGATGATATCCTGCACTTCAAAACGTTCGGGTGGCCCCTTCTTCACAGTCTTGCCTTTGCAAAATGCCTTTTTTTGATTCCTAAATGGGTGCTTCGGCTCCAGGAAACAACGGTGACAGTCGAACCAACAGGACTTACCCCCATTTTTCAATGTAGTGAAAGCATCGATTATTCGCAGACATATAGGGCATGACAACTTTCCATGCGTGCTGCACCCCGAGAACATGCCATACACCGGAAAATCGTGTATTGACCACAGGTATGCGGCACGCATCCTAAAGTTCTTCCCCTTGTAGCTATCATGTGTCAAGACTCCTTTAGTCCACAGGTCAGTCAGCTCTTCTACCAGAGGTTGCATGAATAGATCTAAGTTTTTTCTAGGAGACTTAGGCCCAGGTATTATAACAGAAAGAAACATGTACTCTGATTTCAAGCAGAGTTGAGGCGGTAGGTTGTACGGGATTGCGAACACCGACCAGCATGAGTACGGGTGCGCCATCATATTGAATGGCGTGAACCCGTCGGACGAGAGGCCTATACGCACATTCCTAGGCTCCGCCGCAAATTCAGGGTGTTGTTGGTCAAAGTGCCTCCAAGCTTCTGCATCAAACGGATGAATCATCACGCCCTCCTTTCTACGCTTGCCCTCTTTGTGCCACCTCATGTGTCTCGCCGTGGCCTTAGACATGTACAGACGCTGCAGACGTTCAATGATCGTAAAGAAACGGAATGTTTTTTGGGCCACCGTTGTCTGTCTCATTCCATGTTCTGTACATTTAACTTCCTCGTACCGACTCTCATTACAATGCTTCTGATGAGTCACCCGAATCGGTCTTCCAATAAAGCATGCGAGAACTTTGGGCAATAGTCTATCCTCTCGCCACGGCATGCCTAACACGCTGAGAAGCTTCTTCGACTCGTAAAGATTCGGAGTCATATTGTGTCCACTCGGAAGGAGGCTATCCAGCAGTTTGCAAAGGTCGTTGAAGCAATTGGCTGATAGGTTGTACTTGATCTTCACCGACATTAGACACGACACTGCCGAGAGTACAGTCACATCGGTATGCTCATGCAGCGGCAACTTGGCAGAATCAAGGAGCTTCTCGAATTGTTCGGCAAGTGGCTCGGACTCTTCCTCGGGGGAGAGATCGTAAGCCCGAGCCACATCATCCGTGAGCTCGTCTAATCTATCAACTTCGACTTCGTCGTAGCCCTCTTCAAAATCCACAAGGCCACACACCGGCGCCGGACGCTTCCTCTCGCCATGAGCTACCCATACAAAGTAATTTGGTTTGAAGCCATGCCTACATAGGTGATGGCTAATATCCTTCTTGGTTCTCTTCTCGGTGTTCGAGCACGCGGTCAAGGACACCACACGCACCACGCATTAGGGTCGGAGAATCTTCGAAAGCATCATCCACGAATGCTCTAGCCTTCTCGATCCACTCGTCCGTGTGTCTTCCGGACTTCATCCAACCATCGTACATCCACCGCCGATCTTCCATCCAAAGATAAACACTACATAACATCAATGCATGCATCCAAATTTCAGATTTAGACAGTTCAAGCCTTGCTAAATAGGAGGGCTTACCCACCATCGATGTGGGCTTAAAATGCAGTGGTGGTGGCACGAGGGTGCTCGGGTCGAATTCGGCAAAGATAACCCGTTGTTCTCCAAGTGCAGCGACAGTGCGGCATACCACTTATGTTATGCACTAGGAGAATGACAAGGAAATACCGCCGATCCCAACCCGTACACCCTCGTGTCACGACCATCGTACTCAAGCGCACATCCGTGGGCTGTCCAAAACGTGATAGCTCGAGGCGCAACACTTTTCGTAATGGAACCCAACGAATCACCGTCTCGAGCTCCTTACGAAAATATGTAGCGCCCGAGCGGGTTTAACTCGGCTCGGTTGGCGTTACAAACGTAATTCTAATAAAATTATTATATGTTGTGATTTGCAAGCAATATACACTATATATATACACCTGAATCATTTACTTTTTCCCACACAAATGCCTTAGTTCCTATTTGGATTCGAGAAATCGAAAACACTAGAATTACATATCATGTCCATTTGAATCTCTGAGAATTAAAATGCACAACAACCATACCACTCACTAATTATATATGATTTGTTAGCCACACTAGAATAATGCCCAGATTCTGCATATACATGCTTTGTCTGATGATTGACAAGAGCACATTTCTGAGGTACAGTGTATGGACTTGTCATAAATGATAAACTGAAACTAGTGTAGTTCGTTACATTACCATTTTGCTGTAGTTTTTGTTAGTAATGTTTTAAGTTCTTCATATTTAGTTTATGGAAAAACTGTGTAGGTGGCTTTTCTTGCATCTATGTTCTTTGGGAAAAATTGACCATACATGATAAATGTTGAACCAGCCAAAAGCCTAATTATGAAAGTGTCAATTAGTAACATTTCTAGTATTGGTCTCCTGTAGCATCTCTGAGTAAACATCTAATAGAAAATTCAATGATGGTGTGGATTGTTCTTACTACCATGATGATACGGATTTGTATGCAGTCTATAGTTGTCATTCTCCTAAATTTGGTGTAATTGAATCTACATAATGCCTTCTATAGTTATCAAAGATATTCCTTGCTTGACTCGCATTTTGTAAAGGACGAGCTTAAGAACGATCCGTTGTCTAGTTGAGTATCAAGTTAGTTACGGTTCTAAGTAATACCTGATGAAATATCATGTGCGATCCTATCTAATTGTACCAATCAAGTAACTTACCGAAATTATTAGAAATTTCGGCAGCACCTCACCTAAACCTAGGACATCCACTCAGCAGACAAAAGACAGTATGTAATATAATAACAACCACATATAGCATATACATTTATCATGGATTGCTCGGCTACATTTTGCATATACATTTTGCATATACCGGAGATTACCTTAACCGAAGATGGCGACTACAAGGACGAAGGCGGGACCGACGGCGTGGGCGAGCTCGGGAAAGCCGGGCGGCGTGGTTGGTGTGGACAACCTCCCACGATTGGGAGGCGGAGCGTCGGCGCCCGAAAGGCGTCGTTATTTTACAAATTATTTCTGTGATAATCAACATAAAACATCACTAGGGTAACCAATAATATAATTTACTTTAAAGTTCTCTTTTATAGCGAAGTTTAATCTCTCTTTTTTTTTGCGAGGAATAGCAAAGTATAATTGTGCAAACAAGAATTATCTTGTTATTAGCTAGCCTTAATTAGATCGATTAGCCCCGTGCTCCCGAGGCCATGAACAAGGAACCCATAAAAAAGAAGATGACAACCATCAACTTACCGAAATTATTAGAAATTTCGGCAGCACCTCCCCTAAAACTAGGACATCCACTCAGCAGACAAAAGACAGTATTTAATATAATAACAACCACATCCATTAATATATGTGCATATGAAATGAAATAAATTTGTAACAATATTATTCAGTAGTCCATCACACATAATATTATTCTCCAAATTGCAACTCATCACTGAATTACAGAGTGCAAATGGTACAGAGAAAAAATCTGAATAAAATTGTGACAATTTCGCATGATAAAAATTCTAATGTTGGAGACGCTCTTCAAAAACGCCTGTGTATTCACGCTAGGATTTGTGTCAAGTCGTCGGCAAAGAAACGAAGTTTCCTTCGTTCCTTTGTCAATGCGCCGAAACGAGTATCAGTAGCGCTAATGCCCTGTTGTCCAGAAACTTTCAGACTACCGAGCAATCTTTCGATTCATTGCACAACACTATTCAGGAATTGTTGTTTCTCATCGAACTGCTTCTTCTGATGTTTATTCCCCCTTTTAAAGGCTTAGAGCTTACACAGGAATACGCTTTACAACTCAATTCGACTCGACTTCAGACTACTTACCGAGACACGCTACTGTTCCGATTCCAACACTCTTCCTAATTTGATCTACTGGACTCCTTCTGCTGTTCGATACTACTACTTCGAACCAAACTGAAATACAACCAATGTTCTACCACTAAGTCAGGATTACAACTAATATCTGAATTATGCATTGAGGCTTAATTTTCTAATGATCAAGTCATTATATTGTGCTCCTGGTTTGTAATTTTCTAATGATCAAAGCCTAATGAACAAATAGATGAACAAAGCCTAATGACCAAGAAAGCATTATCACCTCAGATCCATGGGGCACCTTGGCGTGGGGAGGGGGGCGTGGCGGGCGTGGGGCGGCGCGCGGCGCGGCCGCACAGTAGCGGAGGGGCGGCGGCGCGGCGTGGAGGGGGCTGGCGCAGGAGGCAGGCGGCGGCGGCGCGAGGGGCGGCCGGCGGCAGGGGAGGCGGCGGGCGAGGGGAGGCGGCGCGCGATGGGGGCGGAGGCGGGCGCCAGTGCTAAGGCCCGGTGCTAAGGGACTTGCGCGGCCCAAGTAAATTAAGGCGTGTCATCGGCTAAGGAGGCGCGAGGACCTAAACCCTAGACCCAAAGTTCGTGGCGGGGTGGTCCCTGCGAGACAGATGCCCTATGTCGTCGGCCCAAGCGAAGCCGACGACACGAGGTTGTTGGTCCCAGTCGAGACACACTATTTATGTCGCGGCCTATATGAGGCGACGACATCAGTCATATGTGTCAGGTCGACGGCCCAACTTTTCAGAGCGAGAGGTGGTCCCACAGTGAGACATCGTGCTCGTGTCGTCGGCCTAACTATAGCCAACGACATAGAGTCATTTCGTCAAGCTTTATCGACGGTTTGGTGACAAGCGTCGACATCAGTATCGTTTTGTCGTCGGTGGCAGATAGCCTCCGAACACGAGGCTCCAACAAATCAACAATAGTCCTCCCGCCTACACAGATATCAACCGAACCAACACTGCGTCAATCGCACGACATCGGGCCCATTCCGCACTGTGCAAAACGTTCAACAAGACATTTTTAAGGCCAATTTAAGGTTTTTAGAACATGCACAACCTATTCCAGCTGATTGCTCGCTCTTCTTTCGCCCGGCATAGGGTCACTTTAAGGTTTTACGACATGCACAGCTTATTTCAGATCATTCCTCGCTCTTCAATTGGCCTGCGTTGGATCGTCACAAGGTTCTACTCAAACTCGAGGTAACGTACGGAGACATACACATAGCGCCGTCACATACCAATTAATTAAATAATAAAAAAATTACATGTTATATAGATGTATGTTGCCTAACAACTATTCTAAAAGCTCTATTTAATTTTTCTTAATTTTAAAAACAACAAAAACATTTTCAAATAGATTTTCTAAATTAGTCTGGAATTACTATTGTCGTCAGCTAAAATAAAACCGTCGATAAAATTTCATCTGTGTCGTCGGCAAGATTAATACCGCCGACATAGCCTACTTTGTATCGGCGGCTGTTTCTCTCCCGACGATAAAGAACTGGCATCCTGGTTGGTCCCACATGGCGGCAATGTTTTTCCGTCTGACATGTGGGAGCACGGTGAACTGTCTGTTTTGGGTGGAGTGCCTATGTCGGCGGGTTTAATATAGCCGATGACACAGCTCGTGTTGGCGGGATCTGGAATTCAAATTTCATCCCGCGCCGATATGTCATCGTGTTCTATATCGGCGGCTAAATTTTTGCCACCGACAGTCTTGCTGGGTGTATATGTGTCGTCGGGTGACGTTAAAGCCGTCGACATAGGCAAACTTTTTGTCGTCGGCCGTTTTACCGACGACAAAAATATTTGGGAGATTTGGATATTTGCCACTCTTCAATTTCAAACTTCGACGCCATGTACAAATCATGCCACTGGAGTGGCATTTTTTGTACATGGCGTCGAATTTTCACGTTGAAGGGTGGCAAATATCCAATTAATTCAAAATATTTCGGCCGACGACACTATTCTCGTTTCCTGTAGTGGAGGGAGGAGCTAGGCGAGCGGCGATGTGGTCCGGCTTCTCTTTTGGCGTTCATTGTATACGGGGTGAGGTCGCTAGGTCTGGGCTGACATGGAATTCATGCATAGCAACAGTTGCGACGGCTTGAGCGGTGGTGCGTGGCTAGGGCGAGGGTATGCCGTACGCATCGGGCAACGCTGCGGGGAGAGCAGAGCGTGGCGTTGGCTGGAAAGCGTGCAGCTCGGGCTTGTTGGTTGGCGCACGGGCCGCTCTGAGGCGGTGGCTGGGGAAGGAGGCCAGTGGGAGGTGGGCTTTCGGCTGCGGACTGAAGGGGCAAGGGAAAGAGTTTGGGCCAAGGGAGATTTTAGGATACTTGGAATTTCAGGGATTTTATGGGATTTTGGGGAGGAGGAAATGATTTTCGGCAAGGGAAGAATATGGAAACTCAGGAAACATGACGAGCACTCAAAGTCAAGCTGAAAAGATTTTGCAAAAAAAATTCAGTTTTGCTAATTTGCGGTCAACTGCACACACATTTTTTTTACAGTCTCACCTGGGTGTATGACATGTGGAGCGCATTGGTAGGACAAGCGCACTGCAACTCTTCATGGAGAGAAAGCCAAACTAGAATTATTTTTGCCATCATGCTTCTTGCACTGCTGTATCACACACTCATGCTATGGTTTAGTTTAATCGTTAACGAGTGCACCAGCCAGTGGGCTCTACTTTTATGCTTTTCTGACAAAACCATCAAATAAGGTGAACGAATTTTTTTTGCTTTTTTTTAAACCAAAAATTGGTTGAATAGAAACTTTTTGATCCGAAAGTTTTTTATTTGAAAGTTTTTAGAGTCGAAACTCTTCGATTTGAATTATTTGTTGAAACTTTCTAATTTGCAATTTTTAATTTAAAATTTTTTAGTTTAAACTTTTCGATTTAAATCATTTGATTGAAAATTTTTCGAGTTGAATTTCAAAATGAAACTTTTTGAACCAAAAGTTTATTAATCGAAACTTTTTGATCGAAAGTTTTTGAATTGAATATTTTCTGAGTTAAAACTTTTAAATTTGAAATTTTCTGAGTTAAAACTTTCTAATTTGTAGTTTTTTAATTTAAAACATTTCAAGTTGAAACTTTTTTATTTGAAACTTTCTAATTTGAAAATTTTTAATTTGAAATTTGCTATCTGAAACTTTCTAATTTGAAATTTTGCAATCTGAAACTTTCCAATTTGAAACTTTATAATTTGAAATTTGTAATCTAAAACTTTTCGAGTTGAAACTTTCTAATTTGAATTTTTTAGTTGAAACTTTCCTATTTAAATTTTTTCATGTAAAAAATTTGAGTTGAATTTTTTTAGTTGAAATTTCTTATTTAAAATTTTTCCTGGATTGAAATTTTCCCAAATTGAAATTTCTTGAGTAAATTTTTTTTCAAATTTGAAATCCTCGAGTTGAGTTTTCCATGAGAGTTTTAATTTTTTGATTTATTTTGTGTTTTTTCGTTAGGAATGGGGATCCTGCATTGTGGAGGGTGGAGGGGGACTCCAGCATCACCACGTGGCAGAAGCAGAGCTAGGGGAGGTGCGACCGTATGGAACTCATGATGAGCTCGATCGTACATTAATGGTTCCCAAAAACTTTTCATGAAATTTTGAAATTTGGGGACGTCACAACCTCAATCTAAGTTATCGTACAAACTGTACTGATCTTAACAAACTACTCATCCTAATATAAATTATTTTTAGTTTTATTTTGATAGCAAAAATAGCAAAGGTACTCCCCTATCCAAAATAAGTCATAAAGTTTCTCAAGAATTTTGCATAACTTTTCTAGAAATTTTGTACCATTTTGTATAGTATTTTTTACGAGCACAGGTAAGCATTTACTATATAATCCAACTAAATCCCACTAAATTTATCCTATGTCAGCGGGTATATATTTCTATGGTGACAATGGTAGTGAAATTCAAGTTCGAGGAATATTCATTGCAATATGAGACATAGCTAACTTCCTATGACCAAGGTTAGCAATATCGTTTTGTGCTAGAATATCGAAGGGTGGCCGGTTTCGATTTTCGACAAAAATCAATCAAAAATCATAAAAAATCAAATGGTTTGTAAAGTCAAATTAATTTGAAAAATTGCAGTCAAACTAGTGTTGGAATCGTAAAAAATCAGGCGATTCAATCGAAAATCGACCAATATTGGGCGATTATCGACTAATTTTTAGGGAAATTGGCAATGAATGGAAAATGCAGGAAAAATAAAGGAAAATGAGCAAAAATGCAAAAAATGGTGAAATATTAGTAAAAAGCTGAAAAAGCTCAATAAATAGGGAAATGTTAGAAATGCATAAAAGACTATGGAAAAATACAATAAAATTCTAGCATGACTTTTCATACATTTGAAGACAGTGCTAAGTTGTAAAGTACACATTTTGCAACAATAGCACAACTATAAAAAAATTTGGCATGACCTTTGCTATATTTTAGACAACTTTAAGTTGTGAAGTAGGCATTTAGCAATAATATCTCAAAAAATAACATTTCATTTCAATACATTCACAAATCAATCCAACAAGTCTGCCTTTCAGTAACATTCATTTCACTAGCATAGCATATGATATTTGAATTAAACATTTATCACCTAAAATAAATGTTCGCACTTGGCATAACTTCTTCGGCCTTTCATTGTGACACATATGTCATGTTGGACCTATATAAACGTTATGTTAGTAAAAAATCGAGTTGCAATGGAATAAAATATTACCTTTGAGGCTATGGGTAGTATTGTTGGTTGTACACATAGTTAGCCATGTTGTACTCTTCTGTGGTTGTCATCAGCAAACCTCGTGTAGCTAGTAACTTCGCCTTATATTTGTGCCATCTTTGCCCTATCCACAGGTTAGTCGTTTGCCATTGTTGGTACAACATGGTATAAAATTCGAGGCTTGCCACTCATATACCCATTGAGTGGAAGGTTGTGTATGAGAATCCGAGATGGCATTGTTGTATAGGCCATATGAGTCATAATTCTCTTGCATCTCGACGACACTATACGAGCTATAGCTATCCTATAGTGCATCATGGCTATGTCGATGGTCCCTCCCCTTGCCTGTAGTAGTTGTCCTCCGTGATTGCTGAGCCCTATGGTGTTTACCTTGTGTGGCATGAGTGTACTAGGACTCCCCTGTAAATTGTATAGGAAGTTGTGCTTCCGAGTGGAAAGTGAACGGGATGGAGGCATCAACATCGGACTGATTGTCATCGCTGTTCATCTTGGAGCTACTATCATTGCACTCCATCCTCTCTATGTCCTTTTTGTCAAGTAAGGGGTCAGCATTAGACCTCCATTTCTCCATCTAATGTCGGATTGGATTTTCTGTGTCACATAGTGTAAGTTCTATAAGGCACTGGAATGGATCGTCTTCACCTGTGGACTTTTCACTTCCTTATTCTTGAATTCTGAGCCACAAGTTGTAGTTAACGTATACCAACTTATGGAGCTTCTTTAGAATAGATAGTTTTGAACTTTAGTATGGATGAACCAAATGTGCTCTAATTGTGCTCGCATCCGCTCGAAGAAGCGCAATGCAAAATGATGCACTGAGTGAACTGTTGGAGCATGGGTGTGTTTAAATCAAACACACCTCACCAATGTGCTGCAAGTTAATGAAGCTAATAATAAGTACGAGGTGAAAATATGCGAGTGGCACTATATTTAAGATGACATAAGGAAAATACAAGGGGAAGTTTTGGGATCATGTGCAATCCTATCAACTAGAGCAATCGAGAATGATCCAACCCTTCTTTTGAAAAGATCAACCTCGTGAAGTCCTCGCAGTGCGCTATTAGTATCATCAGCAAGCGCTTTAAAAGCATCCTGGATATCTGGAAAGAAGGCGTTGGTCGTACCACACGTGTAATGCATTTAAGGGTTCAAGGCGATAGCTGTATGAAATTCAAAGAAATATGTTAGTACAAGTATGTAATGCATGTGCAAATACAAGATAATTTGTAAAAAGAGAAGAATGTATTATTGGCGTTCATATAAGTATCAGGCTTCTTCATCTTGTCATTTTAGCTTGAACTTCTTCATCTTGTCCTGTATATCCGCTTTATTGGTGTCTAAATATTTGTCGTCTATGTCTCACTAAGAGACAGGATACTCTCGCTTGCAAATGAAATATATGATGATCATGTGAGCTATTTTTCGATATTCAATTGGGAAAAAAACTTAAAGCTCACTTACCCCCATTTTTGAGTTTCTCTGATGGCACTAATGAAGTAGGGATTGTCTGTTTTCCTCCCGCAATACTTGCCGTGAGGAAAATTTGGCCCAAGCTAAGCCAATCGCCTGCTTCGCATTCCTCCCCTTCTGTGTCCAGCTCCCAGTGTCAATCATTGTTTGCACAAGGTCACGGGTTGTACCAAGGTTATAATCCCCCACGGCTGGTCTGTCCCATTGTGATGAACTCCAAAACATCCTTGGCAACATACTGCTGCACCCTCCTCTAGCCCCCTAGAGATGCTACTGCCACCACCGTGCTCATACTATCCACCTGTCTGGTTGATAAATTATGTCTCCGCTCTGAAGGTAGCATCACATGCTATAGTTAGTTGTAACATCCCAAATTTTGAGTTTTTAATTATTTCATATTATTTTAATGCAAATTATGATTTTTGTGAATTTTATGGAATTATTTGGATTTTCTGAGATTTATTTGAATTATTTTGAATTTAAATATAATACCTTTTGTCGAAAATAATTATAAAAAGAAAAGTTTAAAATAAAGTTTTACCAAAAATATTTTATTTATGTCCAGAATGTCTCAAAATATTTTTGAGATTTTTCTTGGAATTTATAGAGTATTTTTACTACCTTAAATAAATCAATTTATCTTCTCGAATTAATTTAATTGGAAACCCCGAGGAAAAATCGCTGTGAACAGTATTGGGCCAGCCCACTTCTGTGCGGACCGTGAAACAGGAGGATTAACACCGACCGTTGGATCGAATCCAAGGGCTAGTATCGTGCCACGTCAATTAATGAAAACCCTAGCATTGCAAACGTTAGATCTTGATCACACGGTCACCATTGATCGGTACCGATTCGGATTGATCTCTTATCCGGACCGTTGGATGATGATCGTGCGGCTGTGGGTCGTCGTGTCCGAGTCGGATTCCTCGCCGCCGTCTCCAAGTCCAACTCCCCACCACCATTGGACTTTCCTTGTTCTCCACGCCGTGCTGGGTATATAAGGCACCGGACCCGCTCCCCGATACTCACCTTGAGCCACCGCATCCTTTCCCTAAAGCGCTGTCACCGAAGAGTCACCGAGGAGGCCACGAGAACTCGCCGGAGTACCCGAGAAGGTTCCGCCATATTTTCTCGTCGCCGGGAGTATCTTCCACCGCACCGGAGTCGGATTCGAGCTCGTCGTTTCACGCTGCGTCGGATTCGTTGTTTCTTCGTCGCCGGAACGAGCCAGAGCACCGCCGCCAAGGTCGTCGTCTTCGTCTCCGGTGGATTCAAGCCGCCATCATTTCGTTGCCGATCGGGAGAAGCGTCGACCGTTGGATCGTCATCGCACGGCCGGAGATCGCCCACGTCACCCTTGTACACAGTGCCTCGCTCGGGTACGTTTTTCCCCGTTAGATTTAGATCGTATGCCCTAGATTACTCCACGTCAATTAAGTTAAAAGTGTTAAGCCTTGGGTAATTAGGGTCGTTCGATCTTGGATGGACGATACAGATGAAGCCACGTCGCTGATGAATAGTAAACTGCTCGGGTACTAGTAACCATTGGATCTAAATCGGGCGGTGGATATTGAGCCACGTGGTGGATTTAACCGGAGCCGTTAGATTAGGATCTAAGGGTCCAGATTTTGCCACGTCTTGTCCGTACGTTCCGGGCGGGAAAAATCAGAATTTTCTTAATAAAAATAATTCAATTAATTCGGGATTTATGAATTTAGGGATTTTTCAGGATTTTAAAACTTCAAAGTGTTATAACTTTTGCATACGAACTCCGATTGAGGTGATTCAAATTCCTAAAAATTTGTAAAATTGATATCTTTCTAGTGGTGGCTTTTATTTGAATTTTTGAGTTTATTTGTTCTTTGGTTTTGGTGTTTATTTGCTATTCTTCTCGATTCGCGTAGACGTTGAGTTGAGCGAGGTTTCGAAGGAGGAATTAACAAATCAAGAGCAATCTTCGGAGCAATACCAGGAGCTTAAGCAAGGCAAGTTGTGCTTTGATCATGTTGCACCCATGTTTGCAAAATTGCTATTTTGATTTACCCTATTGCATGATATTTTACAAGTACAAATGATTTCAACTTAACTTTGGGATTAGTTAATGTACCCTTTTGAATTACACCCTACCTTGTTATTTGTATGCTATGATCCACTTGTCACCTTAGGTTGGTTCATTATAGTTTGTTAATACTGAAATCAACATGGATGGTTAGATCGGAATAGAAATGCTTAGCCATGCCACATCATCACATGTACATAAAATGTTGATTATTAATTTTGACTATGGAATATGGAACAATGATGTTAACTTGTGTATCATGTGTGGTCACACAAAGAGATTGAGTTGTCGTGGCGGGGAGGTCACACAACGATGTTGATTTGTGAGTAGCACGTGGTGCTTGGTAATCAACCGGGTGGTAATCACTTTATGATTGAAGCAAGTGGAAAGGGCAAGAGTGCCAGGGTGGGCTCAGAGGAGCTGAGGGTATGTGTATGTCTTGCTTTAATCAATCCTAAGGACTTAACCTTGTGAGCCTTTGACCTGAGTCAATCATGCAACCACATGTCTGTTATGGGGCAGCCTAGCTGACTAATTTGCAAATGTTTAACATGAGTGCTATCGTGGTGGCGTGAGACCGGGTGGTGGTAACCAATCCATGCTCGGGGTGGCTCACATGGCGCAAGAGAGGGGCCCTGTTGTGGTGGTGTAACCCTTCAGTGTTGAAACCTCAGCGGGTAGCACTGGGTTGAGAGGATGCATTGTAAAGGTTTTGTTATAATCGTTCACCTGTGTGGTGCATGGTTGTATCATGTGGGTAAAGTGCATAACCTCTGCAGAGTGTACAAACTATTCGGATAGCCGTGCTCACGGTATTTAGCAATGCTCGGGAATTACAGTCAAGGGGTAGTTAATTAAAATGGACAACTGTTATGGGATGGCAGGATGCCATGTGGATAATGGAACTTGGGTTAGGATGGAAAACTTGGTTTATTTGAGAATCACTGAATCTATTTACTTGTTATTATTTGTTTTACGGTCTTTTCAATCTATGTATTGTATGTGTTCTTAAATGCTGCTTTATTGCAAATGAACCCTTAGCCTTTCCTTTGGAATAAGCCTGCATATAGCTATGATAGCATTGCATTTTGTGCACAACTTGTTGAGTACGTGTTGGTGTACTCACCCTTGCTTAACAACCAACAACGATGGAGGAATCGCCGTGCGTTATTGGAGGAGGACTTTCGGTGGGCGCGTGTCACTAGGCCAATCCTTGTCGACGCTTGGTGGTGTCTTGATGGGACATCTACGCCTTCTCTTGTCTTTCCACCGCATTTGTCTCATTGGTTTTACTATTGCCTTGTAAGGCTGAATATTGTAAGTGATCATAAGATCGTACACTAGTTAAACTCAATGAATAAAGTCTTATTATTTTTATCGTTGTGTATGATATGATGCTTACCGATGCTAAGTTTGTGTGCACTAGCGATTGATCCCGTATTAGTGCTTGGCAAAACACGAAGGATTCAATTGGTGAATTCGGGTCCTTACAGAGGTGGTATCAGAGCATACTGACTGTAGGACTTGGCCCTAGTTGGTAGAGTGTCCAAAAACTATTTTCTAAAAGAAAAACCACAATTGGATTAATACAACAGTCTCAACTCATCTTATTCTCTATTCCTTACCTTTGCTGAAGTTTACCTTAAATTTTTCGGAGTGGCCATTGAAGAATGAAGGACTTATCTATTTTTCTTTTAAATAGATGAGGAGGACACAGTCATATGTAGAGTGTGATGGAGGCTACGCGACAGAGCTCTGGAGGGTGCTCCAAGTTTTGGGAGGTTTCGCCAAACCGACGTATCGAGGACGAGATTGGATCGTCAATGGAGCTCGAGGAGGCATTACAAGAGAGATGCCGTGCGACACCCACATCATCAGAGGAGATGAAGTCTGAATTCGAGGAGCCGGATGCGTCACCAGTTGTGGGACACCGAGATCAGTTCACGCCAGTGCCAGCTCATCCGCCAGTATACCCACCAGGAAGTTCTCATGGAGGATGGCTCGAAGAGTGAGAGTCTTAGATTAAGTTGAGACTCAAGTATTGAGTCGCGTCAAATAGAATAGTCTTACCCAAATGTAATAGACGTTAAGGTTGAGTGTTTAGTTTGGATTTTAATGCTTGCTGAGTGTGCAGTATGTGTTGCAAAGCTTTTAGGCTTTTGTAAACAAACATACCAAGTATAATTAACAAAAGATATAAAGTTGGATTTAACCTATTCCCCCGCATTAGAGATTCTTGCATCTTATCTATGCTATTTTCTACCTTACCTAACCAAAAGAACTCAGCAGATGGTGAATACTTGGGGAACATAATGGAGCATCAGGAAGTGGCATTCGCCGGAATGACAGTTTCAATGAGGAAGCATCACCGCAGCCAGCACCGTCGGTAGACATGCAGAACTTAGGAGCTTTCCTAGCCGCACAAACCCAGCTTATGCAAGCAATGATGTAACAAATGCAGAGCGTGACTAATCAGGCTGCAGGCCACAACAATGTGCAACAAGGCAATAATGGGCCGTGTTTCCATTCCAAGTTGTCAGACTTTATGAGGACCCGTCCTCCAACATTCTCGGGCAATGCTAAACCTTTGGAGGCCGATGATTGGTTAAGGACCATTGAGAGAAAGTTGCACATCACGCAATATGAGGGCAACGAGAAGGTGTTGTATGCTTCGCACCAACTAGAAGGGACTGCCGCAGAATGGTGGAAGAACTATTGCGCAGCACATGAAGCCCCGCAGGAGATTACTTGGGAGGAGTTTACAGTTGCCTTCCGTCAGTACCATGTACCGGAAGGAATGATGGACCTCAAGAAAGAGGAATTCAGGACTCTGAAGCAAGGAGGCCAGTCAGTGGCAGAATACTTGAACAAGTTTACACAGTTAGCACGATATGCACTAGAAGATGTAGTTATGGATAAGGCTAGACAGTCTCGTTTCTTGAAAGGTTTAACTTCTGGGTTACAGGTGGGACTGATCACCCACAATTTTCCCGATTTTCAGGAGTTAGTTAATAAAGCTTTGATCCTTGAGGATAAGCGTAAGGAATTGGGCGAAGACCGTAAGTGTAGGATGGCTAGTTAGGTAGGACGACCTAATCAACTTAGGTTAAGGATGACACCGCAACAGTTTGCCAGAATTCAACCCCAGTGGATCAACAAGACATCAGCTCCGTCAGCTCGCCCCACTAATCAGAATTTTCAAACACCAAACCAGAAACAACGCACAAATAGAAGTCAAGAACCTCACAAGAAATGTTTCTCTTGTAACGAACCAGGGCATTTCACTAATAAGTGTCCGAAGAAGGGAAATGTTACTCCAGTTCGTTCCAACTTAGGAACTACCCCAGCTAAAGCCCTAGTGATAGGGAGTAACCTAGTACCAGTACGGTTCGGAGTATCGCCACAGGCATCGGTGCATGGAAGGATTAACCATATTACCGCAGAGGAAGCTCAAGGAGCAATAGGCGTTGTACTGGGTAAGTTTTTGGTTAACTCAGTACCAGCTACAGTTTTATTTGATTCCGGAGCGTCGCATTTGTTCGTCTCTTGAAGTTTTGCAACGAAGAATGGATTTGCTGTTAAGAACCTTAAGTGTGTGCTTTTAGTCCAAGCCCCAGGATCTGAATTTCGATCCAGCCTTGGGTGTTTGGGGGTTAAGTTGCTTATGAATGGGATAGAGTTCTTAGCAAATCTCATCCTACTAGATACCCAAACCTTGGATGTTATCCTGGGAATAGATTGGTTGTCCAAGCATAATGCTGTTTTGGACTGTGGACAAAGGATGGTAACCCTAGAAAGTCCTAGTGGCAAGAAAGTGGAAATGCGGGTAGCCGCAGTCCGTGAAGGACAGTTAATAATCAATAGTGTGAAGGTTGCTAACCTGGAGGATGTGCCAGTGGTTAGAGATTTCCCGGAAGTGTTTCCCGATGATCTACCAGGAATGCCGCCAGACAGGGATATTGAGTTCGTTATTGAGTTAGTACCTGGAACAGCACCGATAGCCAAGAGGCCGTATAGAATGCCAACCGATGAACTAGTTGAAATGAAGAAACAGA
The DNA here is from genome assembly GCA_036346375.1 of Guadua angustifolia. Classification (NCBI taxonomy): domain Eukaryota; kingdom Viridiplantae; phylum Streptophyta; class Magnoliopsida; order Poales; family Poaceae; genus Guadua; species Guadua angustifolia. The sequence continues at coordinate 56,267,601 of CM070504.1, read as the reverse complement.
TTGAGGAATTACTCGAGAAAGGGTTCGTTCGACCTAGTTCTTCTCTCGTGGGGAGCGCCAGTTTTATTCGTCAGGAAGAAAGATAGGAGTTTAAGGATGTGCATTGATTATCGCGCACTCAATGAAGTAACAATTAAGAACAAATACCCTTTGCCTCGGATTGACGATTTGTTTGACCAGTTGAGAGGAGCAGGGGTTTTCTCCAAAATAGATCTGCGGTCAGGATATCATCAATTGAAGATTCGGGAAGAGGATATACCAAAAACTGCATTTTCTACCCACTATGGACATTATGAGTTTACAGTTATGTCCTTTGGGTTAACCAATGCCCAAGCATATTTCATGAACATGATGAATAAGGTGTTCATGGAATATTTGGATAAATTTGTGGTTGTCTTTATAGACGATATCCTTGTATACTCCAAATCCGAAGAAGAGCATGCAGAACATTTGAGATTGGTTTTGGGAAAATTGCGATAACAGCAGTTGTATGCCAAATTTAGTAAATGTGACTTCTGGAAGGAGAAAGTGGAATTCCTTGGTCATGTGATAACCGCTAAAGGAGTTGTCGTGGACCCCAGTAAAGTGAAAGCTGTGATGAATTGGGAACCACCGAAGACAGTTACTCAAATCCGTAGTTTTCTGGGAATGGCGGAATATTACCGTCGATGCATAGAAGGATTCTCAACGATCGCGAGACCCCTTACGCAATTGTTGAAGAAAGAAAAGAAGTTTGCATGGACGCCAGAGTGCAAAAAGAGTTTTGAGGAGTTAAAGAAGCGATTAACATCTGCACCGGTGTTAGTATAGCCGGACGTGCAGTGTGGCTTTAACATTTATTGTGATGCGTCGAAGCAAGGACTTGGTTGTGTCTTAATGCAGAATAGCAGGGTTGTAGCCTATGCATCAAGGCAATTGAGGCTGTATGAGGGAAATTATCCGACGCATGATCTGGAGTTAGCAGCCGTAGTGCATGCTTTAAAGATATGGCGTCATTATCTCATCGGAAACAGGTGTGAGATATACACGGATCATAAGAGCCTAAAGTACATATTTACCCAGTCAGATTTTAACATGAGACAGAGGAGATGGCTAGAACTAATTAAGGATTATAATGTCGGAATCCATTATCATCTTGGGAAAGCTAATGTGGTAGCTAACGCTTTGAGTCTTAAAGGCCACAGTGTAAATTCGTTAATAGTTAGCGATCAACCAGGGTTGTGTGAGGAATTTCAGAAGTTGAGATTAGAGGTTGTGTCACAAGGATTTGTAGCCGCTTTAGAAGTAAAGCCAACCCTTGAGGATCAAATTAAGGAAAAGCAAAGGAATGATGAGAAGATTGGCAGGATCAAGGCTAAGAAGGAAGAGGGTTTAGCCGAAGATTTCTCGATAGATGAGCAAGGAACCCTATGGTTTAAAGATCGGATTTGTGTGCCAAATGAGAAGGAACTTAAACAATTGATTCTTGAGGAAGCACACGATTCTAAGTATTCTATCCATCCCGAAAGTGCCAAGATGTATCAGGATCTTAAGAAGAAATTTTGGTGGCCAAATATGAAGCGTGAAGTGGCAGAGTATGTTGCATTATGCGATGTATGTCAGAGGGTAAAGGCAATGCATCAAAAACCTGCAGGACTTTTGCAGCCATTGAAAATCCCGGAATGGAAATGGGAGGAGATTGGTATGGATTTTATTACGGGACTGCCCAAGACACAAAGAGGTTATGATTCCATATGGGTCATCATTGACCGATTAACTAAAGTTGCCCACTTTATTCCGGTAAAGACAACTTACTCAGGGGACCAATTGGCAGAATTATACATGTCAAGAATTGTATGTTTACATGGTGTGCCTAAGAAAATCGTATCGGATCGAGGTACCCAGTTTACCTCAAGATTTTGGGATAAATTGCATGAAGCAATGGGGACTCGTCTGAATTTCAGTACTGCTTATCATCCGCAGACAGATGGTCAAACAGAAAGAGTAAACCAGATTTTAGAGGACACGCTGAGAGCCTGTGCGATATCGTACAGTACATCTTGGGATAAATGTTTGCCATATGCAGAGTTCAGTTATAACAATAGCTATCAAGCTAGTTTGCAAATGTCACCATTTGAAGCTTTATATGGTCGTGCTTGTCGTACCCCGTTAAATTGGAATGAAATGGGAGAGCGTTCAGTGTTTGGGCCTGAGATGCTTAGAGAGGCTGAGGAGCAAGTTGCCATGATCAGGGAAAGGTTAAGGACAGCACAGTCAAGGCAGAAAAGCTACGCGGATAATCGTCGATGAGAGTTGAGTTTCGAACCCAACGATTTTGTGTATCTCAAAGTCACTCCCTTGAAAGGTGTAAAAAGGTTCAACGTTAAAGGAAAACTCACACCTAGGTATGTTGGACCGTTTAAGATCTTAAGCCGCAGAGGAGAGGTTGCGTATCAGTTGGAGTTGCCCTAGTCATTAGCAGGAGTCCATGATGTGTTCCATGTATCGCAACTTAAGAAATATCTCAGAGTGCCAGCAGAGCAGACATCGTTAGAAGCTATCGAGTTACAGGAGGATTTGACTTACAAAGAGCAGTCGAACAAGATTCTGGATGTAATGGAGCGCAGAACCAGAAATAAGTCCACTCGTTTTTGTAGAGATCAGTGGAGTAACCATTCAGAAAATGAAACAACTTGGCAGAGCGAAGAAGATCTGAAAGCAGAAATTCCAAACCTATTCTCTAGTCAGTCCTGAACCTCGGGGTCGAGATTCCGTTAAGGGGGGAGGTTTGTAACATCCTAAATTTTGAGTTTTTAATTATTTAATATTATTTTAATGCAAATTATGATTTTTGTGAATTTTCTGGAATTATTTGGATTTTCTGAGATTTATTTGAATTATTTTGAATTTAAACATAATACCTTTTGTCAGGAAATAATTATAAAAAGAAAAGTTTAAAATAAAGTTTTACCAAAAATATTTTATTTAAGTCCAGAATGTCTCAAAATATTTTTGAGATTTTTCTTAGAATTTATAGAGTATTTTTACTAACTTAAATAAATCAATTTATTTTCTCGAATTAATTTAATTGGAAACCCCGAGGAAAAATCACTGTGAACAGTATTGGGCCAGCCCACTACTGTGCGGACCGTGAAACGGGAGGATTAACACCGACCGTTGGATCGGAATCCAAGGGCTAGTATCGCGCCACGTCAATTAATGAAAACCCTAGCGTTGCAACCGTTAGATCTTGATCACACGGTCACCATTGATCGGTACCGATTCGGATTGATCTCTTATCCGGACCGTTGGATGATGATCGTGCGGCTGTGGGTCATCGTGTCCGAGTCGGATTCCTCACCGCCGTCTCCGAGTCCAACTCCCCGCCGCCATTGGACTTTCCTTGTTCTCCGCGCCGTGCCGGGTATATAAGGCACCGAACCCCCTCCCCGATACTCACCTTGAGCCGCCGCATCCTTTCCCTAAAGCGCTATCGCCAGAGAGTCACCGAGGAGGCCACGAGAACTCGCTGGAGTACCCGAGAAGGTTCCGCCATATTTTCTCATCGCCGGGAGTATCTTCCGCCGCACCGGAGTCGGATTCGAGCTCGTCATTTCACGCCGTGTCGAATTCGTTGTTTCTTCATCGCCGGAACGAGCCAGAGCGCCGCCGCCAAGGTCGTCATCTTCGCCTCCGGTGGATTCAAGCCGCCGTCATTTCGTTGCTGATCGGGAGAAGCGTCGACCGTTGGATCGTCATCGCACGGCCAGAGATCGCCCACGTCACCCTTGTACACAGTGCCTCGCTCGGGTACGTTTTTCCCCGTTAGATTTAGATCGTATGGCCCGGATTAGTCCACGTCAATTAAGTTAAAAGTGTTAAGCCATGGGTAATTTGGGTCGTTCGATCTTGGATGGACGATACAGATGAAGCCACGTCGCTGATGAATAGTAAACTGCTCGGGTACTAGTAACCATTGGATCTAAATCGGGCGGTGGATATTGAGCCACGTGGTGGATTTAACCGGAGCCGTTAGATTAGGATCTAAGGGTCCAGATTTTGCCACGTCTTGTCCGTACGTTCCGGGCGGGAAAAATCAGAATTTTCTTAATAAAAATAATTCAATTAATTCGGGATTTATGAATTTAGGGATTTTTTAGGATTTTAAAACTTCAAAGTGTTATAACTTTTGCATACGAACTCCGATTGAGGTGATTCAAATTCCTAAAAATTTGTAAAATTGAGGTCTTTCTAGTGGTGGCTTTTATTTGAATTTTTGAGTTTATTTGTTCTTTGGTTTTGGTGTTAATTTGCTATTCTTCTCGATTCGCGTAGACGTTGAGTTGAGCGAGGTTTCGAAGGAGGAATTAACAAATCAAGAGCAATCTTCGGAGCAATACCAGGAGCTTAAGCAAGGCAAGTTGTGCTTTGATCATGTTGCACCCATATTTACAAAATTGCTATTTTGATTTACCCTATTGCATGATATTTTACAAGTACAAATGATTTCAACTTAACTTTGGGATTAGTTAATGTACCCTTTTGAATTACACCCTACCTTGTTATTTGTATGCCATGATCCACTTGTCACCTTAGGTTGGTGCATTATAGTTTGTTAATACTGAAATCAACATGGATGGTTAGATCGGAATAGAAATGCTTAGCCATGCCACGTTATCACATGTACATGAAATGTTGATTATTAATTTTGACTATGGAATATGGAACAATGATGTTAACTTGTGTGTCATGTGTGGTCACACAAAGAGATTGAGTTGTCGTGGCGGGGAGGTCACACAACGATGTTGATTTGTGAGTAGCACGTGGTGCTTGGTAATCAACCGGGTGGTAATCACTTTATGATTGAAGCAAGTGGAAAGGGCAAGAGTGCCAGGGTGGGCTCAGAGGAGCTGAGGGTATGTGTATGTCTTGCTTTAATCAATCCTAAGGACTTAACCTTGCGAGCCTTTGACCTGAGTCAATCATGCAACCACATGTCTGTTATGGGGCAGCCTAGCTGACTAATTTGCAAATGCTTAACTTGAGTGCTATCGTGGTGGCGTGAGACCGGGTGGTGGTAACCAATCCATGCTCGGGGTGGCTCACATGGCGCAAGAGGGCCTGTTGTGGTGGTGTAACCCTTGATGTTGAAACCTCGGCGGTAGCACCGGGTTGAGAGGATGCATTGTAAAGGCTTTGTTATAATCGTTCACTGTGTGGTGCATGGTTGTATCATGTGGGTAAAGTGCATAACCTCTGCAGAGTGTACAAACTATTAGGATAGCCGTGCTCACAGTATTTAGCAATGCTCGGAATTACAGTCAAGGGGTAGTTAATTAAAATGGACAACTGTTATGGGATGGCAGGATGCCATGTGGATAATGGAACTTGGGTTAGGATGGAAAACTTGGTTTATTTGAGAATCACTGAATCTATTTACTTGTTATTATTTGTTTTACGGTCTTTTCAATCTATGTATTGTATGTGTTCTTAAATGCTGCTTTATTGCAAATGAACCCTTAGCCTTTCCTTTGGAATAAGCCTGCATATAGCTATGATAGCATTGCATTTTGTGCACAACTTGTTGAGTACGTGTTGGTGTACTCACCCTTGCTTAACAACCAACAACAGTGGAGGAATCGTCGTCGTTATTAGAGGAGGACTTTCAAGTGGACGCGTGTCACTAGGCCAATCCTTGTCAGACGCCTGTGGTGTGCTGATGGGACATCTACCTCTTCTACTGTCTTTCCGCTGCATTTGTCTCATTGGTTTTTACTATTGCCTTGTAAGGCTGAATATTGTAAGTGATCATAAGATCGTACACTAGTTAAACTCAATGAATAAAGTCTTATTATTTTTATCGTTGTGTATGATATGATGCTTATCGATGCTAAGCTGTGTGCACTAGCGATTGATCCTGGGACTAGTGCGGCAAAACACAGTGGATTTGAATTGGTGAATTCGGGTCCTAACAAGTTAGTCCTCCTTATCGGCACCACTTGTGTACTCAGAATATACACTTCTTCTCAACAGGGAATTGCCAGCTGCTGGTTCCTTCCTGAGCCTCTCCTCCCTTATTCTGTTCTTGTCCTTCGTCCTGTCTAGGTCGTGCTAAAAGTACTCACGAACCTCCTTTGGAACTTGACTGCAATGAACGGCATTCTTTCTATGCCCTGTCAAGTAGTGCTTCAGTCAGGTTGTACCACCTCTTTTCTTCCCTTGGTGATAGTACTTGCATCGAAAACCAATCCCCATCTTGCTAACATTCTCCCGCACAATGTCACCCTGGTCTACCATCTACTAATACAAAACAACAAGAAGTTAGCTAATACAAAATATCAAGTTAATGTCAGTTCTTGCCAAAACTATATGTATGTGCTAGCAATGAAAGGCATTACATCAGTGAATGTTAGGAATTATATGTACGTGTGCTACTAATAAAAGGTATTACATTAGTTCTTACTAACAACTATACGTACGTGCAATCATCATTGAATCCTAATATAAAACATCAATTTAATGTATGTACCTAAACCCAACCCTATCTACTAACCCTAACCCTAACACTAACCATGTCTCTAACCTTAACCCTAACCCTAACCTCAATCACACTAACCCTAACCACATGGTAATGTGTTGTCCCCATCTGCAATGAGACAACATATGCTGCATTGAGTCAACATCTATTACCATTCATTCACAAAGAACCCTAAGAACATGCTAATGAGACATCATCAACTGGCATTCATCACAAATAGTCAAAAATTGAAGAAATGTCCAAAAAACCTCGGTTCATGTCAAAAATTGACCAATTTTGTTGATAATCATCGTGGCCGCGGCAATGTCGATTTCCCCTTTGGGCCAAACGGATTTCGACCGAAGCCACTTGATTATCGATCTCCGACGGTGTTTTTCGCACAGGCGACAGCTAGATCTGGCCAGAGTTGTCTCAGTCTGGAAGTGAGGCTGGGGAATCGAGTGAGGAGCGCAATAATGTAGTCGAACAGTCAGTTGCTGCCTTAAAACCGCTAAGATTCATACATAGGCTAGGTCGGGCTAGTCCGGGCTAGTTGGGCTTGTACTGTGGGCTCAAGCTTGGTACTGTTTTTTTATTGCCTTTTTAATTTCATATTTTTGGTTTTGACTCAAATACGTCTCCTAAATTCGGTTTTGTACAAAATTTTCATCCCAAATGTCACAAAGATATTAATACTAATTTTAGGATAAATTTTTGCAAATTTTTCAATTTTTTGGATTTGAATTTGAATTGAGCCAGTTTGCCGACAGTTTCTAAAGCCGAGTCAACTCGATGCACCTAATTTTCGCGATTTTCAATCGAAAATCGACAATTTTGTTAACCTTGCCTACGACCAACATAGCAATGGTTATTTAAAGAAAGTGTGCGAAAATATTTAAGATAAAAACAACATAGCATTTAAAAATTGGGATCACCATGGTCATGGGGTTTGCTTTCCTCGGTAAATCGAGATATTAGAAATATCATCTTGGCTCCAGGTCTCACCTATGGCTCCATGATTCGCGCTTTACATTTTATGGTTAAGACGGCATGCAATAATCAATTCCGAAGTCACTATCTTCGAGTACAAACAACATTTATACAAATGTTACACAATGAGTTATGAGTATGAGAATGACGTGTACGAGAAGGATACGAGAGCCAACTCCCAACTTCAACTCCATTCACCAATCATAACCCTTAGACCAACTACTCAACAGAAAATCCACAATCATTATAAGTTATACTCTTTTATCAGATATGGAAATCTACGAGCACCATTTCCGAGCCTGAGCTATGCCACATCAGATAATATTAGACTGTAGGATCACCTAATACGATTCCTCATATTTTTTTCCTGATGGGTGGATCGGACCATCAGGAAAACTCTGTCCCGTCAGTAGGGGTGGGCATTTTCAAACCGAAACCGAATTACCGAACCGAACCGAATCGAACCGAATTAACCGATTATTTCGGTTTTTTCGGTTTTCGGTTTTCGGTTCGGTTTTTCGTTTCCAAAAACCGAAATAACCGAATAACCGAATAGCCCATATACAATACCACTTTTATAATATTTTTCCTAAAGCCACTAAACAATTCTCATGTCACAATACATTTATGCATATATTTAGTATATTCATATGTTTAATTATACTTATATTGTAATGGCATATGAATATTGTGTGAGTTTATCCATACTTTGTGTTGTAATATAAGAAGGACTAAATCTAATCTACCTAATGTTAGTCATATTTCGGTTAACCGAAAAAACTGAATTAACCGAACCGAAATATTTCGGTTAATTCGGTTCGGTTTTTTATTTTTGCCCGAGAAATTCGGTTTCCAATTTTCAAAAACGAATTATTTTAAAACCGAAAAAATCGAACCGATTAAACTGAAAAAACCGAATACCCACCCCTACCCGTCAGGAATTCCCTGTTTTCTGGTAATAATTGTTCTATGCTCGTTCCGTTTGATGTAAGAGACTTTTGCGGGCCACCTAGCAAAATGCATATAGAACAGCTTGATTGCCATTGTACCATTGCTTTCCCCGACTAATTGCCTAATCATATGACACTGCAGACACACCGACGTCTATCGTTCAAACCTATTAGCAGACGATCTTGTCGGTTGGATCGTTATTGTCATTTACTCATCTGTTGATTTCATCTCCGTGCACAAGCGCATTGAGCCACTGAAGAGCATGGAGACGTAGCTTTTATAAAAAAAACTATTTTTTAGCTGAAAAGCAGATATAGCTTTTTATTTTTTAGCTGAAAAGCAGATATAGTGATGAACAGTAAAATCACTTTCATGAATTTGTCTTTTGTAGATATAGGATGAATTGATCATGAATTTTATGTATGGGGTAAGCTGAGATACATCTTTGACAAACATCCTAATCCTTTCTAATTTTCCTCCACAATAAACTACAAAAGTATGCACATCTTGCTTTTAGTTTTTACTAGTTATACGTGGCTTCTAGCTTATATTTAAAGGGGACATATCCAGTGCAATCAGTATTTTGATGTAATCACCGTGCAATCCAACTAAGAAAAGTTTCAAAAATTTTTGAAAAAAATCGTGGATGTACATCTCATCTTACTCCATCTACATATAAAATTTCATGATCAAATTCGTCCTATGTTAAGAGTAATAAAAAAGACAAATTTCTGACAAACTTGAATAGTTCAAATGTACCCCAAATTTGTCTTTTTTGTAACTTCAAGCATAGTACGAATTTGGTCATGAAATTTTATATGTAGATGGGGTAAGATGAGATGTACATCCACAATTTTTTTCAGAATTTTTTGAAACTTTTCTTAGTTGGATTGCACGGTGATTGCACCAAAATTCTGATTGCACTGGATATGTCCCCATATTTAAAACCAGTTAAACATTGACATGTTTTAGAGGTTTATGGCTTTTTCGAAAGCTGAATTTGGCTTTTAAGACCGTGGAATAGAAGCCAGGAAATGACAACGGAAATCTTCGGCATCCCTGTGCTCACCGAGAATATTCATCGAGCCCCTCTACCTAAAATCTTGTTGTGAGGCGATGAGGGTACTACCAGCTTCAGGTGTGTGTACAAGGTAAGGTTACAAATCCCGGTGAAATTTTGTGAAATTTCGGTGAGGTCTCGATTTTGGCTGGGGATTCTTTTACCGAAATTTGACTCTTTTGACCAGATTTGACCCAATAACCCTTAAGAATGTCATCTTCCATGAAAATTTGTTGAAAAACTGAATTTTTTAGACGTTTTATAATTTTAGTAGAAACATTGTCAGATCTTTATAAAATTGTACAAGCTTGATCATACTTTAAAAATTTATGGTGCCAACTTTAGTGGTCTATAATCATACATAAAAATTTTCAATGGAATTGAACTTCATTTGTTATCTTCAAAAAATCAAAAACCGAATGAACATAAATGAGACAATAACCATGTTAGAATTTTATAAATTTACTCGAGTGTGATCATGATCTAAAATTTTTATAAGAACTTAATAATCCGTAGAATCATTTTATAAAATTTTAAAAAAATTTAAACTTTTTTGTCTGCTCAATCAAATATATGGGAGCATTGAATTTCATTTGTCATATTTCGAAAATCAAAAATAGAAAGAACATAAATGGTACAACACATTTGTAAGAATTTTATAAATTCATTGAAGTGTGAGCATGATCTAAAATTTTGATGAGAGCTTAAGCATTGTCTTAGAACCCTTCTATAAAAGTTTCAAAAATTATAAACCTTTTTTGATTGCTCAAGCAAATCTATGTATTGATTATGTGGGGACCCAGATTACCAAATCCGAACCCTTTGTGTTTCAACCGCGCTAGTCCAGGAACAGCTAGCGCACACAGTCGTACAGTGATGATAACACAGACATATCATAAAGTAAACAACAGTAATAAGCAAAAGAGTGTAACAACATCATCATATTATTACAAGTATGGAGCCTTACGGCTTAAGTAAAAATGTAGCAGCGGAAAAGTAGAACCAAAAAGGGCTAATCAGTGTGCCCACAGGCAACCGACTGGGGTACGCTCCCTAGAAGATCGCGTCATCCTCCTCATCAAAGTCTTCACCACAGATGTCGAACGGTGGATCGCAGGCTTTTTGATAGCCTCTTCTCCCATCATCTGCTTTATGGAATAAGCAGCCCCGCATTGAAACGCGAGGATGAGTATACAACATACTCAGCAAGTCTCGGAAACTTAATGCAAATAACTAAATGCAAGGCTTAAACAAAGGATGGCATATAGGGTTCATTTTGCATAAAGCGAAAATTGAAATTTAAATACAAGTAATAATTTCATAAAGCAGCATTTCACAAAATGTAAATAGCATAATTAATTAAATTGAAGTATATCAATTTTCCAGGTTCCAACTACCTGGTTGGCTCTAGCCGCCAAAATAAATCCGGGAGCTCTAGCCGCTCGCGGATTCCCAACCACATTTTCATTTTAAACCAAAACATTATTTTTTCCATTTAAAACCAAAAACCAGAAAATCTACTATGTGAAAGCGTTCCACGCTTGCCCTTATCCATGGGCACGGCTACTCAAGTAGTTTTTAAGACTCTGCAGAGCTGGTACACTTTACCCACACGACATGATCAACCCGTTTTGCCAGGCCAGTAACACACTTCCTTTGGTGTGTTGGCAAGGAGATCATGACAAGGCCTTTACAATGCATATACCGCTACCGACTCCGCCCGCTAAGGTTTCACCGCTGTTAGGGCTAACCGCCCAGTACAGAAGCCCCCTCTTGCGCCTTGCAAGTGTCATCCCGACAAACCCGCACAGCCCACTGGCGAAGTCAAATAACGATACATGCAAATTACTTAGCCAGGTCGTACCCATTATAGACATGTGGTTGTACTGTATAGCATGGCCCATGGTGTCCACACGACCGGTCCTTAATTGACTAGGGCGGACAATCACATTCCAGAATTTTGTGCATCCCACACCCGCCATACAACCAATCCGCCCCGGTCTAAATCATTTTTCCCTTTTATTTCCAAATTAATACCGGCAACACCAATTGCCATAATTTCCACAATTCATTTTGAATCAAAAATGAAAGCATTTCTATAATGGTAAGGTACCGACGTGATTAAGCATGGTTAAGCATTTTCTACCGTTCCCATAATAAAATGTTTACCATTGATTATAGTATTTAGTTTTCCTAGGGTGTCAATGGTTGGCAAGATTAATATCAATGTTGGCATAGCAAAGTTGGAATTTAACTAAGCATTTCAAAATGGCATTAAAGTACTCAGATGCATAAGTAATGAGCATGCAATACTTTAAAACAACATAGAATTTCATAAACTTGGGTTCAATATGGTCAAGGAGACTTGCCTTCACTCTCTTCCGCTGCTGCTACCTCCACTGGATGCTCCTCTCGCTCAGCCTAAATTAAATCGTCTACACGCGAAATACGCAAAATGAGACAAAACAATAAATAAACAAAAATAAATAAAATCCAAAAATTCATAAAAATGACACCAACAGATAGATCTTGATTTTATATGAACTTAGAAATTTGAATCGTGCGATTCGGAGTTCGAACGGGGAAGAACGGGCCTTCCGAAGTTTAAATAGAGGAAAATTCAGGAAAGTCGGAAAGGGTTGACACGTGTCGCGCTATGATTCGCTGGAATTTCAGATTTTCGGATTTATCAGCGATTAAACGAAATAAATCATGTCGCTGACATGCGGGCCCCATGGGTCAGTGACTCAAACTCTGGCACGGTGACCGTGACGTGGCGCGGACACGCGAGCAGCTAGGGCTTACGTGGCATCCACGCAAGAGTGTGGTGGCGACATGGCGCAGACATGGTGCTGACGTGGCGAACACGTGGCGAATACGTGGTGACATGTAGATCTAGGGCATACGATGGCGGTGAGGTGGCGGCGAGGTGGCGCTACAGGGCAATCACGTGGCGGACAACGAGGCGGCTGGCGACGACGTGGTGCACACGCGTCTCGCACGCGGCGCCACGCGGCGGACACGCGACTTACTACGAAGGTGGCAAGCGGTGGCTCGATTCTTACCGGTGACCTGGCAGATCTGGACCGTCGGCGATGATCGAGCGGCCACGGCTACCGGAGAAACTTGACGGCGAGACGGCGGCGCTACCCACCGAGTCGGAGAAGAGCGCAGCAAGAAAGCGGCGATGGAGTCTTGGATCGGCGGAAGAGTTAGCGAATCTGGAAGAGGGGAACGATATGAACACAAGGGTACCAAGAAATACAGCAGAGGCTCACCGGAGAGGAAGATATGCGGCGGAGAACCCTTGTGCACAGCGGAGCAACTTCGGCGAGCAAGATCTCTGTGCTGGGGGCACCTTGGCCGATGAGGTCTAGGGCAAAATGAGCGGCGCGGAGAGGGAAACCTTGGGAAGGGATCTATAGTGTCTTATATAGCCTAGGGATGCGGGTCCGACACGGAAGTCTAGGGCGGCGTTTAGGGTTTGGTGCAGCGGTGGCGAATTCGAGCGACGTGGCACATTTCCAATCGGGTGATGAAGATCGGGCGGTGGAGAATGGAGGCGGTAAGGTTAGGGTTTACTGTGGGGGTGGCGGCGAAATTCCCGACCGTGGGATCGGCGATCAACGGCTGAGGTGATGGATGTAGATTAGGGTTTCGGGTGTTGGGGTGAAGCGGTCTTGGTATGGGCGGGGTGAACAATGAAGATGGCCCAAATGAGGAAATAAGATTTAGGAATTAAGAAAATCCTTAAAATCCGAATAGAATCCAATAAATCCAATTAAATAGCGAATAAATCCGGAAAAATCTCCAAAAATACAGAAAAATTCAATGAAGCACAAGGAACCCAAATAAAATAAGAAATAATTAATTTGAGTTATAGTTTAATCATATTAAATCCTTTTTAAATTCTAAAAATTCAAATTAAGCTAAATTAAATTCAAATAAATTACCACGATTCGGATTTCTGAAATTCAAGCTCAGGAAATTAAAAATGGGAATGTTACAGATTATGAGGCTTTTATTAAGACATAGCACTATTAGAATTTTTGAAAATATTGAAACCTGATCATCATCTGAAAATTTTATGAAAATATTGATGATACATTAGGACCATCTAAAAAAATATTCAAATTTTCTAACACAGTTTGAACTATTTTTCATTCAGTTGAAGTTTGCTAGTAATGCTTTTATTAGGACGATAGCATTGTTAGAATTTTTTAAAATTCCTAAATCTTGATCATCATCTAAAAATTTTATGGAATCACTAATGCATCAAGACCATGCACAAATTTTTTTGAAATTTTATAACGTGGTTTGTTTCATTTTTCGTTCGGTTCAAATTTATCGGTCAACCTTTTTTCATAATAGTACCACTGTCTCAAGTTTGATCATCTTCTGAAATTTTTATAGAAACATTAGTGATATATCAGGACCATTAACAAAAAATTTCAAAATTTTTAACGTATCTTGCACTATTTTTCACTCGGTTCACTCGGTTCAATTTTACTAAAATCTCGGATAATTTCGACGAGATTACGGACTTGAATTTTGGTTTTTGTATCTCATCTGAAATTTATTTGAAATTCTAATATTTGGACGACATGAGATATCAAATAAAAATGAGATTTCAAACCCTGGTAAAGGGCAGGATGGTCGGTGACAACCCTAACAATTCAGGGTTTGACAATGGCCGACGACGAGCCAGCTAGGTTATAAGCGGCAGCGCCGCAGGCAAGGAAGAAACCAGCGTCTCCTGATGCCATGTTCGAAAAATTAGTCTGGCAATTTACCACAAACATAAAGTTCTTTCCCAGAAAAACGCCCAATGGCCTCCACGGGAGGAGAGCGACCTCTCAGTCTCTCACCCACATCTGCGCTCAGCCACGGCAACCGCCGATGGGAAGGAATTAACAAACGCTCCAGCCATCCACCCACGATCGCCACCCGAATTTCCTACACGACGCTAGGCGCCCACAAGGCATTCGACGGAATGCGTGAGGGAGACGCCGCCGCACCACCCCCATGTGGGCCTCCACCCTTCCCCCCTCCCGTCGGCCCCGCTCCCCCCGTTGACGTCGCCGCGACAGCGACGCGGGTGGTGGGCGAGTGGAAGTGGGAGAGGGGAGAGAGATGTCACCTCACTCCTCTGTTTTTTATGTTTTATTTTTTTGACTTCGCCTCTCGCCACCCCTTCCGATTCCCCTCATGTCAGGCTTTGTTCTCTGGTTTCTCCCATCAGTTTCGTTTCCCTTCTCTTCTTTCCCGGGTTCTTGTGTGAGTCTTGCGTGGGAGATTCTGTTGCCTCTCTGATTCTTTCCAGCCGGCGTTTCTGGTGCAAGAAATCAAGAAACTGACAGATCAGGAGGTGATCTTTGCTGAATTATACGCTCGTGGTGAGTCTTGGGGGAGTTCTTTCTGCCCGGCGTTTTTTTTCCGGTAAATTCTGATGATCCTGTGTTGTGGCGTGAGCGGTTTTCTTTTTTCTTTTTTGGGTGCAATTTCCTGGTTTCACAAACACTAGAAGTTATTTTCGTTCCTGGTGTCGTCTTGTGGTGAATTTAAGCTTTGTACCTAGATTCTTTGTGGGGACTGGCACAATGACTTGTTTCTGTTTTATGTGCAGGAGTTGAGAGTTGAGTGCGGTGACCAGGAGCCTGAGGTGGGGTTGTCCCCAATTATGTCCAGTCTACACTGTCCCTGTGGTTCTTCCCATGAGGATTTTGTCCCCGTTGTACTGAACTCAAGGTATTAATTTTCATGGTGTTTGCCTATTTGATGCTGCACCAATTTACACCTGTGTTGGTAAAATTTCTCTTCTTCCTTTTTGCCATGCTCTGTTTTGTCTCATTGGTATCCATTACTTGGTGAACAGGAACTAAGCCGGACCATTAGGTTGTTGGTGAGTGTGAGCTTCATGACGATTGGTGCTTTTCTCTGAATTCAAGATCCTCTTTAGCTTTTCAAGACTTCCTGAGGTGTGGAGCAGTTGATGAGATGAGCCATTTTGATTTATGCTCTAATCCAAATGTTCTTTGTTACTTTTTACAGTCTCCGAGATGTGACTTTAACCACTACTTTTTGTTACTTACATTAGGATATACTAATAAAATTATACTATTATGAAAGTATTTTTGACGGCAAGTCTAACGATATAATTTTCATTAGCCAATATAAATAGTTTTAAACCAATAGGTGGTCAATGTCATGGATTCTAGGACGTCAAGTAAAAAAGAACGTGGCAAGTAATTTCTGCCCCTTTGAAGGTGCCCATGACTTATCTATGCTAATTTGTTTCTACCAACAACAGCAATACATATGAGTCATACCGTGATCGCAGCATGATGTGGATTTGTTGCCAGCGATTGCCACAGAGCCTGAGTAACTGTTTTAAGCAGGACTGCATCTCTATTTTACGGCATTAAAAGTTCTCATATGGTTTCCATGTATATTAAGTGTAAGAGATATAGCTGAGTTTTTTTTCCCAATTGTATATATCAACTTTTTATGTAAATACTCCAGTCTCTATATAACTTGCATTGATTCTTTTCTTTTATGATCTCAGAGGAAAACAAATAGGCATAGCTCTGTAGAAGACTGGACATGTGGTGTGTTGGTCGGTTGTTGTCACTTCCTTGTTCATGACATCCCATGTGGCATTTCCATTCCCATCTGTATTTTGCTGAAGCTGAATTGAATCGTCGCTGGTGCATATCTGGCCTTCTCCAAGGTAAGAAGCCAATGAATTTCTATTACTAAAATTCTAATGCCATTCTTAGCCTTTTCTCTGATAATTTATTCCTTTTGAATGTTTATGCTGACATTTCCACTAAATTAGATAGGTTAATTCTTGGGTGAGTAGGATGGGAGGGGGTTGTGCTTGTATGTATTTTTGCATTGGGTCATGCAGACAGGATTTTTGGAGACCCATCAACCCATTTACATGTTACCTCATTCTTGTTGAATGATGTAGAGTGCACCACTCATCCACTCTCAGATGGGTGATGAATCACTATCCCATTTTTATGTAGCTCATTTTTAGCGAACACGCAAAAGCTTTGCGTGTCTTTGCAGTAAGGTAGAAAGCAAATACAGTCAATTCTACAAGACCAATACATCAACAGTGGACTGAAGGGAACTCCGTATGATGTGATTCATTAAGACTGCTTACGTAAGAATCGTATGCTGAATTCTTGCAAAGAAAAGATTACAACCCTGATGCTCCTGCCTGTTGCCAAGAGCTAGCCTCATTCATTACCCACGGCACAACATCTTGCAGATCCCTGAAGTGGCTTTCAAAAACTCTAGTGTTCCTTTCCTTCCAGATTGTCCAAATAATAAGGATGACAACTGAGTCCCAACCTTTCCGCTTTGTTTTTCAATTCGCTTGTGAGCAGGCAACCACAATTGTGAGATTGAGTCATTCAGTCTGGGGGTCAAGCGTTGTAGGCCAACAATATGTTCCACCGCCTCTAGTTCCAACTTCCAATCCACTGAACTTGCAGTTACTGTGGTTTGGTAACCCTCTCCTCTGAAGTTTCTCTGAGGTCAAACAGATGTGTTGTATCTCAAGCCAGATGAAGAAGTTACAATTTAAAGGCTTCCACGATTTTCAAATCGGTTTGTGAGCATGGGATGAAGTTGAGCCGATGAAGAAAGCGATCACGAGGTATAAGTCAATGTAAGTGTCCACTTCCAGATGTGCTATCCTCCTGGCCCGGCTGGAGATTGACCACAACGACCGTGTTCCAAAAGAAGGAATTCCATGAGAGCTTGCACAGTTAGACCACCCCTAATATCTGTTAGCCATGCATTGTTTAACAAGCCTTCCACTATGGTTCTTCCCTTCTTCACGCTGAGAGGGACCAAAACAAACAACGCGGGGCCAGCTCCTCAACCGAACCCCCATTAACCCAGTTATCTGTCCAGAACAACGCGAGGTTTCCAACCCCAATTTCAATCCTAGTGAATGCCTTGAACATGGCTCAGACCAGCGGCTCATGGTTCTCTTGTAATTGATGCCACACTTGCGAATGATCTGTTTATTGCAACCACATCCATCGTAGACGGAGAGCAAATTCCAGGCACTAAAGAATACCTAGGCCACCAAACTCGATTGGCTGGCAGGCCTTGCTCCATGCAACTAGGCAATGACCACCATGGATTGCCTCCGAACCCTTCCAAAGGGACGCTCATCGCCTTTTGTCAGTGGCAGAGATAACCCATGACAGTAGTTGGAGGGCTATCAGATGGTAAATCGTCATGACAGTGAGAGATTGTTTCACCAGGCAATCTTCCCCCAGAAGAGAGCAGACATCCTTTCCAAGAGGGGAGCTTGGCAATTACTTTGTCAACCAGCGGCTATTGATGGGCTTTCCATAGTTTGAAGATAGAAAGGGGAAGGCCTAGATACTTAAGGGGAAAATTGGCCACCCCACACAGCAGATTTTGCAATGCCAATTCCATTTGTTCCTGGGGCAAAGAATCGGAGCAAAGGAAATCTTTTGAACATTTGCCTGGAGTCCTGATGCCCTACCAAAGCAAAGCAATAGCTCTTTCACTGCCTTTACGTCCTCAATGTTTTGAGCGACGAATACAACATCGTCCGCATACAACGAGACTCGGTGGCTGTTGTCCAGCAATCCAATAGGAGAGAGGATACGAGAAGCATCCGCCTTTCTGATCAACACGTTGAGCGTTATGTAGTTTATGGTATTTCGTTTCAGTGCAATTCCCACTTAATTACTTGTTTGTAGTACTCAACAAATTTCAAGTGTGACGAGTGTTTAGAAGCATGGTATGGCTTTTTGTCTGTGCACTTCTTCCAATACTAAATACATATCATTGTACAGTTTTGAGATACATCTGTAGTACTTTTAACCTACATACCCCTACCTTAACAATTGAACTTTCCCAGTGAAAAAAACGGCATGGGAAGGTATAACATAAGTCTAAGCAAGAATGGCATATATTTAGTAATGGGGGGACTACATTACTTGTTTCCTAGAACATCAGTGCCTATTGTTGAAATCTACATTGCAAAAAGTAATAAAGTAGGTGGATAAAATGAGATATTCAGGGAGAATGCAAGCTTAGAGCCTTAAATTCTGCTTCCTCCACAATTGCCTACTATTGCAAATCAAGACCTCATCTGCACAGGTTTCTTTAAGTTTGATTCTGAATGAATTTTTTTTCCCAGTGCAGATAGAAGGATCTTCATCCTTCAATAGAAAAAAAAACATGGGTTGGTTGAGCAGAATTTTTAAAGGTTCAGTAAATAGAGTTTCAAGAGGACATTACAACGGAAACTCCCATGAAGACTATTCAGCTCAGCACACTAAATCATATGTACTGCTCGGTTCCACCTTTATCTTTTTATCTTCTCTGGTGCAAAGTAATCACCTTTTAAGTAAAACCTGCAGTGAGAGAAAAATTCAAAGAAGAGAATCATGGTTCTTCAAGATTTGATTCTCACTATCATATGTTGTCATTTGCTCATGCGCTACCCCTATTTGTTTACCCTCTCAATTTGAAATTGATCTTCTTCTTCATGATAAATCATTTGGGTTAAAGAAAATTGTGGGAAGTTTAAGCTTGCAAGCTATAGAATAGTGAAAACTAAACAATTTGTGCTTGATTATTCAGGACCACAACATGATACATGTTCCCGAGAGAAAATGAAAAGCACTGGATGTTGCTTTATGTACTTCACTGTTTCTAAGTTGGTCTTAATTACTATAGGGTATGCATGACAGTGGCAATGAAGACATAGATCATGCTATTGCGTTATCCTTATCAGAGGAAGATCAAAGGAAGGGAAAGGCAGTTGGTTCGTATTATTCTGTCCCAGCTTAGCCTGTTTTGACAATCTCTAAATTACTGATGCTTGGACCTATTTTTCTTGTGGCATGAAATTCACTTCTTAGGAATAGCAGTTCTAGGTTGATACAAATGAGCATGTCCAAATATGTAGAGTTCATCAAAAGCATGGAGTTTATATGCTTTGTCATTTTTTTATTTTTGAAACAGATAGTGATAATCATTTGGAGGAAGATGAACAGCTTGCGTGGGCTCTGCAGGAAAGTATGAATGATGAACCCCCTCGTCAGAATGTTCCAGTGGAGGATGTTCAACCAGAAAATACTCCAGCAACTAGCTTACCCCCATATATCTTCCCCTCAAGCGGATTCAGGTATTTGTTGTAATGGTAGATTATGATACTGATACATCATACATTACTAGTTTCTAAGGACTATTTAAATAAGTATTTACACGTCAACTTGGAAAAGTCTGTTTTGTTTTTGTGAAGACACTAATAGGTGTGCACTGCACTTCACACTAATGAGATGTAGGGAATGACAATTTAACAGGGAGCATGTTTTAACTTGCTTTAATTTCAGAGAAAAACCATGCAGAGATAGTGGGCGTAAGATGTGTTGCACTTAGATCCATTGCAATAACTTGTTGATCTCACAAAAAAGAGGTAAAAGTATAACCAACTACGAGATATGAGGTTTGATCTTGTATATCAACTGCAGGGATGAAGCAAAATTCAGCATATTTACTTTATATAGTAGCATTAATTCATGACCAGCTTCATTGATGAGATGAGGAGTTATGAGCAGTCTGTGGGATGACAACGAATCCTAGGCCATTCTGTTAGAAAAACATATGACATGTTACTCATAATGGTTTATACCCTGCACTATGCAACATTGGTTCTGAAAGCACAAGCCTTTTTTCTAGATGTTGATTATTAACCAGTAGTATGATTAAACAAGGCTCTGATTCTCAATGTGGCTGGGAACTTTAGAAAAAAAATGTAATGCTTTGCATTGCTAGCAGTAAATTTGGTAGGGTTTAAATCAATATTTTGATGTTCTTGCGAAGTCTCTGCTTCCGTTGTATCTGTACCATTAACTCCGAATGTAGTATTTCTTCATTTTTCTTTTTTCCTTTAGTTTTCAGTTCCGCATGTTGTTAGTTCTTTGTTAGTAAAATTATCAAAAATATACTTTTGTGTATATTGGTGGTTAACTTTTAAAAGCTTCACTGCATATATTCTAAAACATCTAAATAGATGGAGTGTCATCTTCCTCTTGCCTTAAAGTCACGCAACAATTCTTGTTGCATGCTAGTATTGCCAACCTGGGATAAAAGTATCAGCAGTAACCAGCCATACCGGCCTGGACCAGTAAAAAAATATCGACCTGAAAAGTTTTAAATTTAAAATTTCGAATTTAAAGTTTAAAATTCTAGCATAAAATGTTACTACATGCTTGGGGCCAATACAAACAATGGTACTTAAGTACCAAGGTTTTCTCTACTTCTCATTATAAACTACGTCGGTGTCATCCAAACAACCTTCTCAGGACTCATTATGAATATAAGTATCGAACTTTGCCGTGTTGTATCAAAAATATGCTATCTAGATAATATCGTCATTGGAAAATATTTGTGTACTTGTGTCAAATGGACATTTTGTTTTGGTAACCAACTGGTAGCCGGTCAATTCTGGTCGGTAACCGGCCGGTTACTGGAAGAGCATTCGAAATTTCGTTTGCTGAAATTCACCCGGTTTAAAACCGGTAACCGGTACTGGGTAGGGTTTGATATTTTTTCCATATCCGGTTTTTGAATCCTTGTTGCAAAGTCATACTCCAAATCTTTGCAATATGATCAATGATCTCCTTGGGATCTTGGAGCCTTAGTGTAAGATGGTGGAATCCTTGAGTTCTCTCTCCATTTGTTTCATTGGATTATTTTTTGTTCTGTAATTTTTACAGATATGGTTGCACCACATTGACTTGTGTAGGGTTTGTGCTGGATGTAAAACTCCAATTGGACATGGACGGTTCCTCAGTTGTATGGATTCTGTTTGGCACCCTCAGTGCTTCAGGTGTTTTTCTTGCGATAGGCCAATATCAGAATATGAGGTACAGAAACCTAGCATGTTTCGACTTAAATGCTTAAACTTAATGAAAAATTAACGTCATCCTTTTTTCGGGAAGTTTGCGGTTCATGAAGATCATCCATACCACAGATCCTGCTACAAGGAGCTCTTTCATCCAAAATGCGATGTTTGCAAGAACTTTGTAAGCATTCATCTTTTCAAGTTTATGAATGAAATTAAGTATTTAGTGGTAGCTAATTTTTTATTTATCTGTTGAACTGTGCTGATGACATTTTTGTGATCAGATTCCAACAAATAAAAATGGCCTCATTGAATACCGGGCCCATCCTTTCTGGATGCAGAAGTATTGTCCTTCCCATGAAAATGATGGTACCCCTAGGTGCTGCAGTTGTGAACGAATGGAGGTTAGTGTTATGGCTATTAAACGATATGTATGTAGCGATGGGATTATCAGAAAGTAACTGATATTTTGGCATGTTGCTTCAATTACCTGCTGCTTCAACTTGTATATGTGTTGTCTGTTTCTGAAATATGCATGTCCATTTGATGATTCCTTAATTTGTGCCATTCATAATACACATCTTTCATGATTTTGGTGAGTCTAATGAGTTTTCCTTGCGCTTTTTCTTAATAATCAACCCAGCCAAAGGATAGTAAGTACATAACATTAGATGATGACCGGAGGCTTTGCTTGGAGTGTCTGAATACTTCAATAATGGACACGGAGGAGTGCCAACCACTATACATTGATATTCAGGAATTCTATGAGGGTTTGAACATGAAAGTAGAACAACAAATTCCCTTACTTTTAGTTGAGCGACAAGCTTTAAATGAAGCCATGGAAGCAGAAAAAATTGTAAGTGACACGAGTCACTATTGTGTAATATGCGAAGCATAATGTACGTTTAGTTATTAACTAATTATTCTTTTAACCTCCTTGATTAGGGACATCACCTTCCTGAAACCAGGGGTCTCTGCCTATCTGAAGAGCAAATTGTCAGAACTGTAAGTTCTTAAAATAGTGACTTGTATTGCATTAATTTATTACTGAATATGTGATTGTATTGCATTAATTTATGTACTGAATATGTGAATACTTAATGAGAAATTATGGTTAAATAACATCATGGTATGCAGATATTGAGAAGACCAATAATTGGACCAGGAAACAAAATCGTAGACATGATTACAGGACCATGCAGACTAGTTCGTCGGTGTGAAGTAACTGCAATTCTTATATTATATGGTTTGCCAAGGTAAATTTTATTTATTTTCATCATTTACCAAATGAACTGGTGATCACAATGGATGTATGGTTAAGAGTTTCTTTGTTGGTGTTGATTCTGCCACCAATCTAATAGCTGTTAGGGAGTTCTTTGTGCACATAGGATTTTAATTCCGTTGATCTAATTGCATGCAGACTGTTAACTGGCTCGATTTTGGCTCATGAGATGATGCATGCTTACCTTCGACTTAAAGGTACTTCTGCCGTGCTTGTATATTTTCTTTTTGCAGCATCTTGTACCCCTTCATACTTATACCCCTTCATACTTATATTTCTCTGTGTCATCAATCACTGCTATATTTACCATTCTTAATATCTGTTTTGGTAGGATACCGAACCCTTAGTCCAGAGGTCGAAGAAGGCATTTGTCAGGTTCTAGCTCATTTGTGGCTTGAGTCAGAAATCACATCAGGTTCTGGCAGCAGCATTGGAACCATCTCAGCATCATCATCGTCAACTTCCTCGTCATCAAAAAAGGGTGCACAGACTGACTTCGAGAAGAAACTTGGAGAATTCTTTAAGCATCAGATTGAAACAGATTCTTCTGCAGCATATGGAGATGGGTTTCGAGCTGGTATTCGAGCAGTTGAACGCTATGGCTTGAGAAGTACACTTGATCATATCAAGCTGACAGGGTCTTTTCCATATTGAAATAAGGTCTTGCCGCCTCAATTTGTGAGGATGGGTTATTCATTATGAGGACTTTTGTTTCAAGTTGGAGATACCAAAGGGTATATATTGTCAACATTCAATGAAGCAATAGAAGAGAAGGGAAATAAGGAGCTAGTCATACCATATATTGCGGAAACCTTTTCTGTTTTTCTGTTAAACTATACTCCCTCTGCCGTCAAACCATAAATTGTGGAAACCTTTTCTGTTTTTATGTCAATCTATTCTCTCTCCACCCAAGTTTATAAGGCTTATTTTCTAAGTAGTATCGTCAATATATATAAAGCACATTTCATATTCCAATGCAAAATTAATGTGATGTTCTCTATATAACCCTTATATCCATCTTTACTTCATATTCTCTACATGCATACATTGAATATAGTGCTTAGTGATAGTAATTAGGAGTAATCTAATCATTTTTAATATTTTCTTGGTCTATATGCAAGAAAAAATACGCTTTATAAACTTGGAGGTGGAAGTACTTTACATACAAAGTTACAAGGTGATGGTAAACTTGAGAAAAATGGTCTTTAGCTGGCCAATCTCATATTATCATTGTATGTAGAGTAATTGAAATGCAATAGAAATTTGAGTGCATTTTGATGTCATGCAATGCTTTTTATGTCTGAATGCAATTCCCTTGCCTTTTTTGTTTGTCAGTAAGTCACGGAGCTAGACGAAATTAAACCAGTTGTGGCAGACTATCAAATTTGTATCTTGAGTGAGGTCGATTTCATAAACTTTTTTCTAATATTATACTCATGTAGTCATAAAAGAATGTTGTTTTGGGCATATGTAGTCAAACTTTTATAAACTTTCATGACAATGGTATGTATACGTTTGTCTAAAAAAAAACTTTCATGAAAGTATAAGTTTATTGGGTTTTACAAGTCCATCATAATAAAAATTAGTGATCAAAATTGAGTTTTGGGGAATTATGTCTATGTCAAAAGTGACATTCTTTTGTGGCTGAGGGAGTATACTTGAAAATTCCATGGGTCAATTGACCCTACTCCTTTATGTGTCTCCACCTTAGTGCGAAGGAGCATGAGTATATATTTGAGATTCCTTAGTTGTCACTAGAATTTGGCCACTTCACTTATATGCCATCAAAGAATTGCTCTTCGCTTCGTTGCTATTCAATCTCAATTTCTTTCCCTTATTTGTCTTCGTTGCATGTACAATGATATGATGTCAATTGTCTATATGCTTTGCCATGTAAGATTTTTGATGACATGTGAGAGAGAAAGAGCAAAGAGAGTGTAGCTATCTTTTCGTAAAGAGACGACCATATAGGCAGCACAAACATGAATGTATGAATTATTGTCTATAACAAACATTTTTTCATGTCATAATTAAAATATTGTGAGATCTCATAGAGACAACCTTAAAATATTAGCTATTGTAGAAGTTATTTTAGTTTTATCTTTAAATGATATGGAGAATTATATAGATAGTATCTATTTCTACTACTGTACATGCTCTTAGACGACAGTGAGAGGTCTACTGTTAAGTCACTTGATGTTATCACATTTTGCACAAATGACATTCTTACCCTTTGTACCTGGCTGTAACACTTCAATTTTTGCATTTCTTAAATTTAACTTGCATTTTATGCTTTTATGAGATTTTTGGATTTAATTTAATTTATTTTGCATTTATGAAATTAAGCCTCTTGTCATCTTTTATTTATTTGTTGAAAAAGTTCTAATAATCTTTAGTTAGAAATATTTTATTTGAATTCCAAATGCCTTACAATATTTTTTGAAAATTTTCTAATATTTTTGCTATTTATTTGGGCTTCATATATTTTACTGAATTATTTTTATTCGTAAATGATTTAAAAATCGGTCGCATAGTGTTTGGGCCGAAACCCGCTGGGTCCGGCCCATCTATCTAGCACCGCCGGCCCACGCAGCCTGCTTCACCAAAACCCTAGCACGTGGACTGTCAGATCCGATCGGACGCTCGTCGTTCCGCCGCGTCGTCATTGTGCCTGAGCCATTGATCTGCCGCCACACGTACGCCTGAGATAGCGCACATCGTCTCGTCGTATCGTAGCCAGATCCGCTGTGCCGCCGTATCCCTGAGAATCTCTAAGTTCATGTCTTGTCGTTGTACGCCTCCCGAGTCGCCTATTTAATGCGCTGCCCTGCGTAGCATGATGCCCGAGTCACGCCGCCCTTTTTGCCCTAGCTCATCAATCCCGAGCCACCGCTGTTTGCTTGTGCTTGCTTGCCATAGTTCTGCTGCCCTCTGCCATGTTCAACCGCCGTTTCCGCCATCACCGAGCACTGTCCGGCG
The DNA here is from genome assembly GCA_036346375.1 of Guadua angustifolia. NCBI lineage: Eukaryota > Viridiplantae > Streptophyta > Magnoliopsida > Poales > Poaceae > Guadua > Guadua angustifolia. The sequence goes on along the minus strand of CM070504.1, from coordinate 56,241,929 downwards.
GAACCGAGGCCAGATCAGAACGCGCCGTGTCAAGATGCGTCGAACTAGCTAGCTATCATCACCGAAGTCCCACCACCACGCCATTGCTTTGGTCTTCGTCTTTGTTGCTGGTAAGCTTGCTCCGCCATGCCATGTCTGCCGCCGTCGGAGCTTGGCGACGGTCAGATTTGTTATCAATGTGCAGGATGCAGCCACATTTGCGTGCTGCTTGGCCTAGCCGCTCTCATCGTTAGCCATCGGATCCAGATTGGTATGTGTGGATTTCGCCACGCGTCACCTCTGCATTACACCTTGCACCGCCGCCTAGCCGCCAGTCCTAACCGCTGGATCTTGATCGCACGGTCCTGCCTGTGTCGTGTGTCATGATTGCGTTAGTGCTACATGTGCGTTGCTTCACCTGCCACCGCCCATCCTCAGCCATCGGGTTTGCTTTAGGCGGTGTCGATTTTGCCAAGTGTTGCGCATCGGGCCAACCACATCACCGGGTCGCCTCGCCCTCGCCACGCAATTGTAGCCGTCAATCCAAGGTTGATGTGCCAAATCTTACCGCGTGCGTGTAGTGTTAGTTTGCCGCGTGTCTTCTTCACAGCTGTTGGTTTGGTGGCATGTGTTGTCGATTGTAGAATGCCACGTGGCATGCGTGCATCAGCCTTGTGTCAGCTAGTGCACATGCACAGTGCGTTGAGTCCACCGTGAACTAGAGCCAAGACGTAGACCTAGTCCATGTGCCCGTATGCATGTCACGCCAAGATTTGTCGGGACACGAATATGCAAGTCCAGACCTTTGTGTATACTGCACTAGTTCAGGATCACGCTAGTGCACACAGGCTCAACATTAGTAAGATATCATAATTATACCCAACAGAAGTAAGATAGAATATTACTAGTTGTATGACCTTATGGTCAACTTACATGACTATACCTCACAAGGCTGAACAATAGATTAAACTACAACGTAATGAAGACGTAGATAACCCCTTAGTATACCATAGGCAACTGACAAGGCTTGCACCCTAAACATTCGTCTCTTCATGGTATTTCTCCTTCAGCTTCGATGTAGACTCCCCAACTGGTGATGTTGTGATCGGCAAGGATGAGTACTTAAAGCACTGAAAAAGTTGTGCACAGAATGCAACTCTAACATATCTATATGCAAGGCTTATTCCAAAGAAATGGCTATTTTGCAATAAAACAACATTTATGAACAAGTACAATAAATAGATTGAAAAAGATAGTAAAATAAATAACAATAAGTAATAATTTTAGCATTTCTCAGGTAAACCAAGTTTGCAGTCCTAAGTCAAGATTCAACCTCCCATGACAACCTACCATCTATCCCAAGTTTTATTTTGCAAAAGTCTAACTCTTAACTATAATTTCTGAGCTATACTCAATACGCGAGCACGGCTATTCGAATAGATTGTACACTCTACAGAGGTTATGCACTTTACCCACATGACATGATCATCTCTTGTTGCCAAGCTATTAGCACACTTCCTTTGGTGTGTCTGTTAAGAAATCATGACAAAGCTTTTACAATGCTTTGTCTTAACTCAGTACCACCCGCTAAGGTTTCAATACTGAAAGGACTGGTTACCACAATAGGCCCCCCTCTTGCTCCATTTGCGTTCATTAAAAAGGGTGAACCTCGATCACCACTACTGCTAGTACCAGAGCTAAGACATTGCAAATTAATCAGCTAGGTTCATCCCATTCCAAGCATGTGGTTGCATGATTGACTCAGGTCAAAGGCTTGCAAGATTAAGTCCTTAGGATGATCGAGGCAAGACTTCCACATACCCTCTGTCATATGGCCCACCTTGGCATACTGACCCTTGCCACTTGCCCTAATCTAAATTATAACCACCCTAATTGATTACCAAGCTCCACGTGCCATCAACAATTCAATATCGTTGTGTGACATCCATCGCCACAACAACTTAATATTATTGTATGACCACACATGACACACAAGTTCATAACATTGTTCCATATTCCATTAGTCAAGATTAATTATCAATGATTCAAGTACATGTGATGATGTGGCATGGCTAAGCAACTAATTCGTTCTAACCATCCCATGTTAATTTTATTATTAACCAACTATAGTGAACCAATCTAGGGTGACAATAGATCATGGCATACAAATGACAAGGTAGGGTATAGATCAATTTGGTATAATAGCTAAGTCCCAATTTAATTGAAAACAATTGTACACGTGAAATAATATGCATTATGGTAAAATAATATAGCAATTTTATAAACATGGGTTCAACATGATCAAAGTACAATTTGCCTTAGAAAAACCCTTATTCCTGCTCTGGATCTTAATCTTGAGTCGATAGATCTTCTTCCGATGTGTCACACAACTCAACATCTATGCAAATTAGAGAGAAAACCAAATAAATACCAAAACATAGAGAAAATAAACTCTAAAAATCAAATAAAATCCACCATTAAATAGATCTCAATTTTACAAATTTTAAGAAATTTGAATCACCTCAATCGGAGCTCGTATGAGGAAGAACGGGCTCGAGGAAAATTGAAAAATCATAAATATCTGAAAATTGGAAAAATCAGAATTATTCAAATTATTTTTATATTGAAAAATTTTATTTATTGCATCAGTGTGAGCTCATGATGATGTCATCACTGATATCTTTCTATTCGAATTATTTTTCAACGGAAAAATCCAATTATGACGTCAGCGACACCTCAGACCAATCAGAGTGCAACACGTGTACGTGGTCTATAGACTTGGTATACGGTGCAGCGCTGATCTATGGTGGACTCGGTCGACGATGCTTCGGCTGCTTTGCCTTACATGTGTCACCACAAGACTGGTTAGAGATGCGGTGAGATGCAAATCGTAATCCCAAGATCAAATGGCCACGGTTGCGAGATACGTGGCTTGATCTAAGCCACTCGCAGCGCAGCTAATGGTCGACAACTTACGATCCTGGCGATGATTACACAGCAGTGTAGCTCCACTAGATGCGAAGATGACGATGAGTCTAACGGTGTTCTGGCGATGATCTGATGACATTATCCGGTGGAGCAGGTGCATCTCGTCACGACCAACCTGAAACTGGTACCAGCACGGAGAGGAATGCCTTGACGATGGTGCAAACCGAAGAAAACAAATGGTAGCATGAACACGAACTTCGGCGAGCTCCTATGTAGCGAAAACGGTGACTTCGGCAGCGATTCTTGGACCAACAGATGCGACGCTCAATGGGGAACCTCGGGCTAGCATGCGCAACATTTGTAGGAAGTCGCAAGACGAGCAGAGGAGGTCATGTGATCGAGCGTCTCTAAATGCAGAGTGGCAAGTGCTGCATCTGCTATAGCCTTTTCAACCTCGATGACTTTCTTGCTAGCCTCTACCTTATCTCGACTGACCTTGGCCTTGAACAGTGTAGCATCGGTAGAAGCTTTCTCCGTCTACAGCTTCTCTGCTTTTGCTCTTAGCTTCTTCGCCTCCCCCTTCTACCACTCTGCCTCTGCTTTTGCCATCTTCACATTAGCCCTGAGAGCCTCCAGTTCGACATCTTTTATCTTGATTATTTGTTGACTAGCAGACAAGAGCTACTCAATTTGTTGATGAGCTTGCTCACAAAAGGCTTCAGCCTTAAGCAAGGTATCCTTAGCACACTATGAAAAGAAGCTAAGAAGCATAAAAAATAGAGCAAAAGGATAAAAGCAGAACATAGGACAAGTTTGTTTGTGGTCATATACCCAAATCTGGGGCTTCATGATGGACCAAAACTTCAGATGTGCCTGTGAGGTCAAAGGAGATGGAGCCATTGTTGTAGCAGAACTACCGGTACGCTCAACAGGAGCTGCCGAAGAGGGAGCTATGGCAATGGTGACCGTGACAAGAGACGATAAAGTAGCCATGACGATGTTATCAACAACACTATTGGGCACACCCTTCCTACAAAAAATTCTCTACCTGACACCTTAGAAAAGAAAAGAAGAATCATGAAGAGTAAGGAGAGGTGACTTACTTCGCCAGGCGAACTTTCACCTACACATTCTTCCTCTACGTAGTTGTCTTCATCAGGACTGGTCTAGTCCCAACAGTTGGCTTCTCGATCGGTGTAGCTGGTGGAGGAGATGGTGTCGATGGATCAGCAGCCGACAATGAAATCTACAAACAAGTGGTTGCTATGAACAAAAGTTCGCCAAAAACGAAATCAACAAGCATTGCCCGATAGTGGTATTACCTGCTCGACTGCCCTAGTCGATGGAGAGCCCACTCAAGGAGACGTCTAAGCAGGAGACACCAACTTCAACACATCAGCCCCCTAGGCGGCTCGCTGATCGTCTAGTATCTGTTGGATGACGTCAGAAGAAACTTCATAACATCCAAGCGAGCGATTGAAGATCACTGTAACATCCCAAAATTTGAGTTTTGAAATGTTTAAGTAGAAAATGAACCATCTGCCTTTTTCTTGAATTAATCGAAGCTTAATTGGAATTTTCTAAAAATGAAAGGATTTAATTTGATTAATTTATACCTCAAATCAAAGGTTTCTAGTTTTTGTTGGGTCCCTTATGCTTCAAGGAATTTTTCTATATTTTTGGAGATTTTTTTGATTTTATTTGCTATTTATTTTAATTTTTTCAGATTTATTTGAATTTCTGGAAATTTCTTAAATGGAAAAATGGTTTTTATTTTCAAATCTCCCCGTGGGCCGAATTTCCGCTCAGCCCATTCCTATTCCTTTTCAACCCACTCCGCTCGCACATTTCACAAGGCTTCGCTCCATCCGATCCATGGCAAGTGGGCAAATGAGATGATGCGACGTCACCGCGTCCACGCCAGATTCCAAACCCTAACCCTAGCTGTTTTTCAGCGTCCATGCCGGGCCCTCCTTTCGGGGCTATTTAAGGCGCCGCCGACCCCATCCCGAGGTTCCTCGCTTCGCGCTGAGCACACCACCACTTCTCCCGTCGCCTGAGTCGCTGCCATCATGGAGAATGCCCTCGCCGAAGTTTCTCACCACCCATGCACCTTTCTTGCCCTCGTTCAGCCACTCCGGTTGGTCTCCGCCATCACCGGTTGCACCATCGCATTGCTCGCGAAGCCCTCTCTCGGATCCCCATTGTCCCGCGCCCGATCCGGCCGTTCTCCGCCGCGCCGCACGTCGTCTTCTCCACTGTCGGTGAGTGCACCGTCATCCCTTGCCACTAACCTCCGTCCTTCAACCTCAACCGTCCGATCATGATCTTGCACCTTGGATCTCGCCACGTCTTCCCCGCCCGCGCCTCGCTTCTCGACCGTTCGATTCCGAGGCGCCATCGGATGAACACCGCGTGGCCATCTCGTGCCATGCACAATCAGCTGTGCCGCGTCAGCGGCACATAGGCCACCGCATGAGCCCTAGCTCCCGCGTGGCGTCCGCGTCAGCGTGGCCTGCCACATCGCCCCGTGAGCCCTCGGTAAACCAGGTCTACCATGGACCGTCTCACTGACATGTCAGCCCCATGTGTCAACGGCATTTCATTTTCTTTTTCTGATTTTCCCGAAAATCCAAAATTCCAACCAATCAGGTTCTGCCATGTGTCACCCCTTGATTTTTCTCTAATTTTCTGTCCCGAGGAACTTCCAGGAACCTGTTCTCGCTCATACGAACTCTGATTGAAGCGATTCAAATTTCTAAATTTTTTTAAAATTGAGCTCTACCTCCTAAAGCCATTTATTTTAAGTTTTGAGCTTGTTTGAGTCTCTATTTACGGAGACTTTGAAGACCAAGACTCAGCATTAGATCAACAAGGCAAGTCGTAACCTTTGATCACGTTGAACCTATGTTTGCAAAATTATTTTGTTTTGTACAATTGCATGCTATTTGTGTATCAATGCTTAGTTTTGGGAGTAGCTATTCACCTGATTGCCATTATACCACCTTGACTATTGGAATGCTATATACCCATTGTTAACCTTAGGTTGGGACATTACTAGTTGGACATAATCATAATACCAACATTGGGTTAACGCAGCTATGCTTAGACCTGCTTAGTGTACGTGGGGATTCATATCACATGTGAATAAATGTTAATCTTGACTTAATGAGATATTGAATCGTGGTCTTGAGCCACTATTGTAAAACTTGTTGTACCATGGCAGGGGATGCCATTGGTCTTGGTTGAACAAAATGTTTTCTCTCGGGCAAGTGATCGTGCAGTAAAGGTGGTGCTTTCTAGCACATCGGGATGTGGCTGTCTTGCTTGAGACAACTTAAGGACTTAATCTTTTGCACCATTCAACTGGGCCTAACCGTGCAACCACAAGTCTGGTATGGGACAGACCTAGCTGATTAATTTGCAATGTCTAGTCTTGAGTACTGCCAACTGGTTGTGTGGGTTCCGGGATAGATGGGTAGATTCACATGGCTCAAGAGGGGGCTCCGAGGGGCGAAACCTTAGAGGGCAGTACCGTGTTAGACGTGCATTGTAAAGGCTTTGTCATGCTATCTCTGCAACAAACCAAAGGAAGTGTGTTATTACTGGTTACACCAAGAGATGTTCATGTCTTGTGGGTAAAGCTGTACAATTTCTGCAGAGTGTAAAACTATTCAAATAGCCGTGTCCGCGGTCATGGACAAGCTCGGGGATTTCACATGGGGTATAGAGTGTTTCATGAAATGTGGAATTGCTGGAATGTGAACGGGGAGTTCACTATTGTTTGTTATCTAAAGCTATACTGTTGAATTTAGTGGTTGATACTTGTTTTGAATGTTGGAGGGTAATGCCTCGCAATTTTGTTCATGTTGCCTACCATTGATTTACCAGTTATTTATTATTGTTTTCATCAATCTGCCTTCAATCTATTTACTGTATTTAAATTTAAGTTATTGCTTTCTGCAAATGAACCGTATGACTATCTTTTGTCAAGCCGTGCATGAATATATTGCATCATTTTCCCTACAGCTTGCTGAGTACTTTTTGTACTCACGGCTTTATGCCCTTATTGATCAGTTGCTGAGGAAGGATCAGGGAATCATGAGTATCATGAAGAGGAGTATTATGAAGACTACGTGGACTAGGAAGGTATTTCCCCAGATGATTGCCTGTGGCATGTCGAATGGCCTAAGTTATCTTATTTCCACTCCAACAGTTTTATTTGTTTATTTAAGCCATAAGGCATTGGTGTATGAACCTTGACTATAAGGTCATTTGCTTTATTCAATAATAATTTGCTTCTTCTTAGTTATTGCGATGTATGGTATGATATGTCATCTATGTTTCCACTGTGTGCACTAGCGTGATCCTGGACTAGTGCAGTATACACAGAGGGTTTCAAATTTGCATATCCGAGTTCCGACAATCACCTGGTTAGCTAGTCTCGACAACGAGGTGTGAGGACACTTGGCTGGATGACGGGGCACTGGAGACATAGACCTCCTCGCTTGAGGGGACTCATTCACTTCTTGCTCCTAAGCTGCTTCACCATTGCTTGCGACAATGGTAGGCACCAGATCGTTCAAGGGAAGGACAGCATTGGCGAGGACAATGCCCAATGCTTGATCATCATCTTAGGTCAGTTCATCATCCTCCAAGTCGATGGCTCCTGTGATCGACCCACTTTCATCATCGAACTTGGCTTACTAATGAAATACTAGGTTAAAGTGGAAGGCAGATGCATGAGCGATGCATTACGAACCACGATACAGTACTCACCTCTGGCCGAGGATTGGAGAGCGAATATACATCGATGTCACAAGCGCTAGGTTCTGATCCCTGGAATATCTTGCTCAGCCTAGAGGAGACGTTCGAGTCCAACAAATCTGGCAAGCTACGAGTTATTTCACCACTCATCGACTAAAGCAAAGGGAACAAGAGTATTACAAACACTTACCTCCAGAATTGTCCCTAGAAGTGATCTTGGCACTTCAGCGGACTCGATTAGTGCATGATGAAATCTCTAGCTATATGCCACCCAGTCAACCCGATCTTCCTCAACTCCTCGATCTTTCGGATGTAATAAGAATTATGGGTGGTCAAAGGAGGGACTTTTATCCAGAGGTCAATCGAATTGGGAAGAAGTGGTCGATAAGTTAGAGGGAAGTTAACGGTGTCCAAAGAGGTGATGTAAAACCACCATTTCTTCCAGTCCAACTGCCAGGAAGAAGTTACGGGGACAGAAATATGAGTGCTCGGTACTCCACTACGAAGGTGGAAACCGGCACCCCCAATAGCATCATTTTTCATCACCCTCTTTAGATTGTAGAAGTGATCAAACAAATTGAGACTGGGCTTAATACCCAGATAGGCCTCACAAAAATGGACAAACACACTGAGCATAGTGATCGAATTGGGGCTCAAATGGAAGAGTTGGATCTTGTAGAAGTCAAGAACTGAGAGCAAGAATGGAGAAGGGAAAAATTGAGTCCATAGTGGAAGAAGGCCTCAAACACAATGGTCTCATCCTCATTTTGCAAGGTGGGATACAATTCACCTTGTGACGACCTCCAATAGAAGAACTCCCGAGGAGGTACGAAGCCATTCTTCACCAATTCGGCAAGGCGCTTCTCCGTCATCACTAATTTTTGCCACACCTTTAGGAGGGTCTTGTCCTCGAAGACCACTTCATCGCTGGGTGAAGCGGATATGGCTGTCTCAGGATTCTTCTCTGGTGATGGGTGAACTCCGCCATTGGCTCAAGGGCTAGACGCCATTGAGGAAGATGGGGGATTCTTCGATGGTGGCGACGCTAGGGTTTAAGGAGCGCAGCGGAGGCTTCAAAAGTAAGATTGTAGGCAAAAAGGGGGGAACGGCTACAGTTCTAGATCTAGGAATTTATAAGCCAAAATCTTCTCTCTAGGCGAATGGTTCACTCCTCATGGCATGACACCTTAATCAGTGGGGAAAGCGGAATGATGGCACTACACAAATCTTGATATTGCAGATGAGAATAATAAATGCTCAACTGCCCAACATTTAAATTTTTTGGATTTTCTAACTCTACTCAGAGTCGGTCGATAAGTCAACATTGAGTAACTTGTGGCTAACCTAAGGACTCGAGTTGGGTTGATGGCAGGGCGCTCAACCCGGCAACATCTCTATACAATACTTAGTGATTTCCAATCTACTCGAATCGTTCGACCACAAGTCGGCAGGGCATTACTTGACCAAGCCAAAACATGGCAGTAATCAACCAAGCACTTGAGCGGACCCTCCGCTGAATAGAGTTCGAGGGATACTGTCGAATATCTAAATATGGGGTATGAGTATATACTGGAAACTCGAAGACTACACCACATATGCTCAAGCAAGCATCTAGATACTCTAAATATCATAAGCCCGATTCTATGTGATAAGGTATATGCAGAGGGGATAATTCCATTCTAGGAAGGACTCGATCACTTTCTCGTTATGAGGAAACAAACTCGAGTACACCCGGCATCCAGGGAAATTTGGATATGCTGCGAAGATCAACACGATGGTGGACTCCTTATCAGCTATGATCTGGTATCTCAAGCTGACTATAACTCAACTTGAGGTAGGGCTACCTTGACTATATAAGGTCGGGGGTAGGTATCCTCAAAGGGACAAAGGGAGAGAGAGACTTTGACAGAGGGAGAGAGACTTTGAAAGAGAAGACTTTTAGAGCTTTTACAAGATGCAAAGCAACCAGGAGCCGACGGACCATGCTTCATCAATCTCCAACCATAGTTTAGCCATTGCCTAGATCCAATCTTTATTGTAACTAGGGCTAAAAAACTTGCTCTATACTCGATATACCAATTTCATACATCATCCGCACAGGACATAGGGTATTACTCCATCCGAGGGCCTGAACATGTATACATAATGTGCTGTTGTCTTCATGCTTGACTTTGCTAAACCGAAGGTACCCGTAATCATAAGTTTATTGTCGAGATCTAACCTTTGACAGTATGCTCACTACCACCAATAGTCACGTACACAAAATATTAACCAGATGGCCTGCACTCAACCAAATAAGAGCCACCCGATCGCACTGTACACACTTACACATCCAAGAGTTTTTTGATTCTTTTCGAATAACCATAACAGGATTGAAACTAACCCTTCCTAGCGTAGAGCATGCCGACACCTTAGAATCTTGGTATTGCCCACACCCACCGAGGGGTGTGCATCGCAATAGACAAGGAACAACAATCGCATGTGTCCACACGTAAGACAGTTGAAGACAATTCAAGGTACTCAGATATATGGCTAGCACTAGTTCTCATGATCAAAGCCTAGCACTCACATATCTCGCATTCGAGAAGTGTCATTGATGAGGCCATGCTCGGCATGGATATGACCAAGGCTATTCCTACTACGCTACTTTCATCTACATGGCTTCATCGACCTCCACCTTGGCCAAGACGATCATGCAGTTCACATTCTTGGCCTTTGAATTTGGCGTCATCATCTACATCAGTTCGGCTACCACCTTGGCCGCCGCCTAGGCTTCTGGGCATGGCACCGTCACCTCCAGCAGTTAGGCCGCCACCTTGGCCGCCTCATGATGAGGACATCACCTCTCTTGGTACAACCATGCCTACTACAACTCACCAATAAGCCGATCCTACAAGAGTCCAAGGACCAATGACTCGAGCTCGCGCACGACAGCTTAATCATCAGGTGAATGCGTTCCTAAGCCTCCCCCTTAGTTATAATATGAATGTGATGCTATTTAATACTTGTGATGATTTGATTGTACTTAGGAACCATGGAGAAGGACCCTCGCAGACCGAAGTTGGGCCAAAGATCAAGTTCAAGTCGGATTGGAAAGAGAAGTTCAAGTTAGAGTCCAGTTCGGCCTCACCAATAGCGCTGACTTTAAAAGGCCATAACTTTTGATTCTGAATGTTTCTGGAGGCCCATGACTACACGTTTGAAAGATCTCAGTGTCTACTTTCGAAAGGATCTAGCCTCACCTAAAAATTCCTTTAGATGCATATGAAAACTGCCAAAAATAATACATTGCTTTTTTCAGTCTGAGTCAAACTCTAATCTAAGTAGACTTTGTGCTTTGAATTTGAGTTGTATTAGATCTCCTATTCTTTTGCTGACCCCCTCCTGCTCCTATAGTATAAATAACCACCCAAGCCCTCATCTAGGACTTGGGTTTTTGTTAGATTGAAAGTTAGCTTTGCTACTTCATGTGGTAATCGCACGTGTTGGCTAAACCACCCGAATTACTATCTACGGAACCCCACCTATCTCTAGTTTTCAGATCAAACACTTCAATTCATATTCGCAATTTTAGATTGCTTTTACCATTGTTCTTGCTTGTTTTTCGGTTGCTTGCAGGAATTGAACCTCGTGTTCAGGTTGATCGTGCCAACGGCAAAATCAATAACACTCTAGAGTTGGTTTAGCGATTGCTAAGACGCATCGTCGTCATACATTGTAGTCGGATCATCAAAGTCAGTTCCTCCAAATCGAAGTTATCACTCTCATTGAAAGATCGGGACCCAAAGTCACATCAGGTGGTATCAGAGCACCAAGTTGCTCGGTGAGAGATTCAGTGCCTTGGATTAGTTTTTCTGTCCAAAATTGAAAATCCTCCACAAAAATTCAAGCTTTAGATTCAATCTAGTATTTTAGTGTGTTTTGTTAGATTTTGATCCATTAGAGTCCTTGTGTTAGTTGCTGATCGTTTTTCCTTCGCGTAGTTTTTATTTCAATCTGTCCAGTTCTTTGTTTTGTTCATAACATTCTCATACGAGCTCGAATTCTAGTGTTTTTGCACTTTCCTAAAACCTTGGGACATGCTCCACAAAAACCTAATTGGGCACGAACTCTAATTCCATCTGAAAGGTTGTTTAATCTGGACATCAAATTCGGGAAGCTAGTGGCAATTGCAATCCAAGTTGGTTCGATATTTTGATCATAACTCTCACATCCGAACTCCGATTGAGAAGTTTTTATACTTTCCTGAATCCTTGAAGAGTCCTCTACGAAAACGTTTTTGGGTGTCCTTTGTGATTCGGACTATTTCAAACCGAATTTGACTCGGATTCAGATTTGGTCAGATTGGCTGAATTTTTTTAAATCTATGCAGCTTAGTGTTTTGGCCATAACTTCTACATACGAGCTCTAAATTGTGTGTTCGTATACTTGTTTTAAAGCCTAGGACAACACCTTCAATTTTTTACATTGTGAGCAAGTTTGATTCGGTCATTGTCATGCCTTAATTGCAGCGATAACTTTGCTGCATTGTTCTAGCCGAATTTGGGTTTCTTTCTTCAATTTGTGTTCTAGCTTTGTTCCTTTGAGTTGGTTGAGTCCAGAGCATCCACAACCATAGAATTCCAAAATATCAGTGCACATACCTTTGGGAACCAATTCATCCTTTGCGAATACTTTGATCCCAATTGAGACTAGTTATTTGAAATTGCTTGGGGCTGCTCCTCTTGATACGTTGCACTATCATATATCTTGTGATATCAAGTTAGAGATTCCAAAACTTTGCTCATACTAGTGTTGGCCAAAAGTCACCAAAAAAGAAAAAAAGTGAAAGAAAGAGCCAAAAGGCCAAAAAAAAGAAGAAGAAAAAGAAAAGAAAACAACATAGTGGCCGGCAACACTACATTGAGCAAAACCCTAATTTGTGTTCGTTATTTTCAGATTGTGCAATTGTATTAAATAGTGAGCAATCTTGTGCCCTTTTACCTTTTCTGAAGCAATTAGGGTGTGTTTGGTTGGAGGACGAGGTTGGATAGGATATGGCCATCCAGGTCTGGATGGGATGAAGTCATCTAGGTGGCTGTTTGGTTGGACGGATGGGATGAGCCAGTTTTTTGTTTGGTTGGATCTTTTTTAAAATTTTGGAATGAAAGAAAAATAAACCGACTGTTGCTTTAAATGTTTTCTTAAAAAAAAACTGCAGCACAAACCAAAAAAACGGATGAGTATTACTCTGATATTTCAGCAGATCTTGTTGACCTCTGATAATCGCGAGTTTTGGAATCGAACGCATGACCTCCAGACTAAAGCTCAACGCTTTAACCAACTGCTCTGAATGAAACTCAATCAAATTAAGAGCTAACAAATATATAAACTCAAGCTGGATAGCTCCATCCGGCCAAATTCAAGGGATCGGTTGAGCCAGCATTTTCATGGAATATTCCCTTTTTTGGGATGATCCCATCCAACCTTTCCCTCCAACCAAACACATGGATGGGTAAAAAAGCAACGATGGGATCATCCCATCCACCTTTGTCCTCCAACCAAACACTACCTTAGCTAGCGTCTCTCCATAACTTATGCAACATGAGTTTTGGTGCTGAAATTATTCTTATTTAGCTCATTCAATGGTTGCATTAAGTTTCATTATCTTTGCGTGTTTGTTGCCTTGAAATTCACTTATATCTTTGAGATTGGCAACTAGTGCTTGTGAATTCTAGTTTGGATCATTACTTATCATTACAATAACTAGAATTATCAGATTGCATAGGAAATCAACATAGCCTACCAAGCTCCACATATTCTACCTCGTATGTTTGTTCGATCCCTTGGCAATCGCTTTATCCAAGCTTAGGAGAACTTTTGACGCTGCCAACGGCCGACAACCCCTGCTGCACGGTAAGAACTTGTAAGAGCTTTGGTTAAAGTTTGAGAGTTGAGCGACTTGTTTAGCCACATCTAGTAGTTGATAGGAGATTACATATGGCTGTGTTTTTCCTTGTTGTCTACTAATCATGACAGGTCCACATGAAACAAGTTCACTTCGATTCAACCAAAGGATTTGCGACATGAACAACATAACGGCTTCGTCTTCTACTTCTGAACATGGTAACCTCAATTTAACATTGCCTCCATATGCTGGAAACTTTGACCCTGAAGCATATATTGATTGGGAAATAGCGGTAGACAAACAATTTGGCATGTATAATTTGTCTGAAAATGAAAAGATTTGTTTTGCCGCTAATGTGCTTTCTGGGTATGCGTTAACATTGTGGAAGCATGTTTGTAGAAAAGGGAGAAAACCTGAGAATTGGATTGATATGAAAAAATTTATGAGACTTGAATTTGTTCCTGAATATTATGCTGAATGTTTGCTTACTAAACTTCAATGCTTAAAACAAGGGAGTAATACTGTTAAAGAATACTATTGTGAATTACGAACTTGTTTGTTACGTTATGGTGTAGAAGAATCTGACGAAGCTATCCAGTTTAGGTTCAAACATGGGCTTAATAAGGGTATTCAGGATATTCTTATTGATCAAACATATCGTTCTCTTTCACAATTGTTGGAAAGTGCTTGTAGTATTGAATGTTTGAATGCACTATTAGCTTCACTTGAGGCGCCTGTTGTTGCACCTCCTCTTGTGGCTAACATTTTGCAGACAAATGAGCACAAGCAAAAAGAGATTGAGAACATGGAAGATGAGAAAGTTGAGCATGGGACATTCCCTTCGACTATGAAACGAGATATGGATACCCCGACACCTACAACAACGGATGAAAATTTAGGAGGTAATGTAAAAGGCATTGATTTTACACATGGTGAAAATAATTTTGATGCGCTGAAATTATCCACTACTTATGCTGTCATAGAGCAACCTTTAGTGGAACTCATGGCTGAAATTTCATTGTTACAAGATGATGTGCATGCTATCTCTTGTGACGAAGAAGAGTTGTGTGAGAATGCTTCACTTATATCCATGTCACAACTAGTGAATGAACATGTTTCTTTTCTTACAAAAACAAACACTTGTGCTGATAATAAACGTGTTATTCACATTGCTAGTGAAGAAGATGAGTTTAGATTGATATCTTCTTTAAATACTTTAGGTTACATTGAATTTGATATTCTGTATGATCTAAATAGTTTAAAGGAGAAACTTTTTGTCCATGCTGATTTGCCATGGTTATTATGAAACACTTTTCATATTATCGGCAAATATAATGAAAATGGAGAGTATATGGTACATCGTATTTATATTTGTTCAAATCCAAATCCATCATTTTATATATGCAACAATGTGATCGATCCATAACAAGTACTTCTAGTTTCATTCTCAATCTACATGATAGTTTTCAAGAAAGGGAGTACATAAATGTTGATGGTTTTAGTTCCAATAATTTAATTGCAAAAGATGTGCATATTGCTTTGTTCCCTATTGGTACTAACATTTTGCAGAAGACTATGATGGAGTCGAGGATGACTCCAATTCAAGAAAGGGAGAATGATCAGGCCATGTTCGACATGGATATGACCAAGGCTATTCCTACTACGCTGCTTTCATCTACATGGCTTCATCGACCTCCACCTTGGCCAGGACGATCACACAGTTCGCATTCTTGGCCTTTGATTTGGCGTCATCATCTACATCAGTTCGGCTACCACCTTGGCCGCCGCCTAGGCTTTTGGGCATGGCATCGTCACCTCCAGCAGTTAGGCCGCCACCTTGGCCACCTCCTGATGAGAACATCACCTCTCTTGGTAAAACCATGCCTACTACAACTCACCAACAAGCCGATCCTACAAGAGTCCAAGGACCAATGACTCGAGCTAGCGCACGACAGCTTAATCATCAGGTGAATGCGTTCCTAAGCCTCCCCCTTAGTTATAATATGAATGGGATGCTATTTAATACTTGTGATAATTTGATTATACTTAGGAACCATGGAGAAGGACCCTCGTGGACTGAAGTTGGGCCAAAGATTAAGTTCAAGTCGGATTGGAAAGAGAAGTTTAAGTTCGAGTCCCGTTCGGCCTCACCAATAGCTCTAACTTTAAAAGGCCATAACTTTTGATTCCAGAGGTTTCTGGAGGCTCATGAGTACACGTTTGAAAGATCTTAGAGTCTACTTTCCAAAGGATCTAGCCTCACCTCAAAACTCCTTTAGATGCATTCGGAAACTTCCAAAAACCATATATTGCTTTTTCAGTCCGAGTCAAACTCTAGTCTAAGTAGACTTTGTGCTTTGAATTTGAGTTGTATTAGATCTCCTATGCTTTGGCTGACCCCCTCCTGCTCCCATTGTATAAATAACCACCCAAGCCCTCATCTAGGACTTGGGTTTTGTTAGATTGAAAGTTAGCTTTGCTACTTCATGTGGTAATCGCGCGTGTTGGCTAAACCGCCCGAATTACTATCTATGGAACCCCACTTATCTCTAGTTTTCAGATCAAACACTTCAATTCATATTCGCAATTTCAGATTGCTTTTACCATTGTTCTTGCTTATTTTTCGGTTGCTTGCAGGAATTGAACCTCGTGTCCAAGTTGATCATGCCAACGGCAAGATCAATAACATTCTGGAGTTGGTTTAGCGATTGCTAAGACACATCGTCGTCATACGTTGTAGTTGGATCGTCAAAGTCAGTTCCTCCAAATCTAAGTTATCACTCTCATCGAAAGATTAGGACCCAAAGTCACATTAGTCATCGCACATACACACATCTAAACATTGACATAGCATAGTAGTAAATCTAGAGTGATATCACTACTACTTAATATTACAAGTACACAGCCGACTGGCCAAACATTACACACAAAAGTAAATTGGAGTGGAGTAAACTCATAACCCAAAAGTATGGACAGTGGCATGCCCATCCAAAACCCAGAGGCGACCGACTAGTAAGAGCCCTAGTTCACCCATCAAAGTAGTCATCAGACCCATGTGTGAAGTAAGAGTCATCGGGGACTTCATCTATACCTTCATCTAAATATTGTAAACTGAGGAATGGTGTGTACACGTATGTACTCACAAGACATTAATGTATGCAAATAATTTACATGCAAGGTTAGTCCAAACAATCAAGCTTATATACTAAGTTTTATTTTTAGCATAGAGCAGATTTTATTTGCAAGAGAGTAGATCATCAAATGGTATCATAATTTTGAAATGAGCAATTGATATGAAGCTAATAACCATATGTAAAGTTTATTTCCATCCTTTCATGACCCTCCGTGGCCACGAACAACGAGTAAACCTTAGCCAACCTTGGCTTTCAAATACACTAACCCATCAAACCACATTTTCCAAGGTTTTCACAAATACAACGCTATACTTGACATTATTTCCCTGAGTTGCTCATGACTATGAGCATGCCTAATTAATTAGATTAAATCTCTACAGAGAGGGTACACTTTTACCCACATAACACATTCTAGCAATCATGACAACCATGCCTCGTGATACCTACGGTACCCGATTTGCAAGATTGTGATGAAACCATTTGACTAACTAGAGTCTAGCCTTGCACTAGCCCGGTGATAACAAACCCTTACTATGGCACTGGAAATCTAGACCTGTACACACAATACTAATGATAGTTTATGTCCCATCACGTCCTTTCCCAGATAGCAAGGCATACACCGTTGTGTCGGACATGCTTGATCCCAACACCTCGGTGAACGGAGCACCTATGAGCAACACCATACCCCCGGTTCGCCCTTACCACTTCAGCCTACCAAAATGCAAGGCTAAACCCTAACTAGCTTACTAAGCTAACGCTATCCCATACTAGCACATGTGGCTGCGCTTCAATTACTTAGGTGATTGTGTCAAGTTCGATCCTCAGTTGAACCAGGCGAGGATCTCCCCCTATCTATGCATGAGGTCCCTCCTCACGCCTCAACTTTAAATAGTATCTCGCCCCCATCTAAACCATAAGTTTTTAGTTTGGATTTTTACTAAAATACCTGGGGACCATAACTCGGCCCTGTACCCTTAAAATTTGCTCAAGTCTAAATAAGAGTGTAGCTCAACATTTAAATGACGTTCTAAGTAAGCATGGCTAAGCATATGTGTGATGTATCTTGCAATCAACACTCATAGTGACATTAACTAATGTCTAAACCATAAAAATAAGGTTACAATAGTAGGTAAACAAGTATCAAGGCAAAGGTAATGCATATAAGTAGGAAGTATCTACCGGTACCCACAACATAGCAAGTTTAATATAAACATACACGCATTCATATATCATTAGATAAAACCACATAAACTCTGTAATATAGTGGGATCAACATGATCATATTTGGCGATGTTGTTGGTCGCCTTGAAGTCCAAGACGATCAGGTACCGGAGGATGTCCCCAGTCGGGGAGATCAGGACAAACCCAGCCCCCACACTCTCGACCCGGAAAGAGCCGTCGAAGAACAGGGTCCACGGGGGGAGCATGGGTGCTTCTTCAGCTTCAGGGGTGGAAGGAGTTCACTTAGCGGCGAACTCAGCCAACCTTTGACTCTTGATGGCAGTGCCAGGTGAAACTTGAGGCAAAATTCGCCTAGTTCCACCGACCACTTAGCGATGCGACCTTCGGCTTCTCGGTTGTGGAGTATCTCTCGAAGTGGGTGGGCTGTGACCACCATGATCTCCCATCCCTGGAAGTAGTGTCGGAGCTTCCAGGATGCCACCAGAACAGCGTAGAGTATCTTTTGGGCCTGCGGATACCTGGTCTCCGCATCGGACAGCACCTTGCTGATGTAGTAGATTAGTCTCTGGGCGCCTTCCCTCTCTGCCACCAGCACCGCACTCACTACCGCTGGGGTAGCCTAGGAGCGACTAGTACCGGGGGTGAGGAGAGGTACTTCTTCAGGTCTTCAAACGCTTGTTGGGCTTCAGCGTCCATTCGAAGTGGTTGGTGCTCTTCAATAGCTTGAACAAGGGGAGACTTTTTTCCCCTAGGCAGGTGATAAATCGCCCGAGGGATGTCAAGCAGCCAGTTAGACACTGAACATGCTTGAGTCTGGTCGGCGGCTTCATGTGTTCGATGGCCGCAATCTTGTCGGGATTGGCCTCAATACCTCGATTGGACACGAGGAATCCCAATAGTTTCCCGGAGGGTACGCCGAAGACGCACTTCTCAGGATTGAGCTTCAGATGATTCTTCCTAAGGTTGGCGAAGGTTTCCTTCAAATCCTCAATCAGTCCTTCGCTCTTCTCAGCCTTCACCACCAGGTCGTTGACGTATACCTCGAGGTTACGCCCGACCTGTGGTCGAAAAGCGGCATGCATGGCATGCTGATAAGTAGAACCAGTATTTTTTTAATCCAAATGGCATTCGAATGTAGCAATAAACACCCATAGGAGTTACAAACGCGGTCTTCTCTTCATCCTCCTTCACCATGTTGATCTGGTGGAACCCGGAGTACACATCCAAAAAGCATAGCAGCTCACACCCCCCGTGGAATCCACGATCAGGTCTATGCGCGGCAAGGGGTACGGATCCTTTGGGCAGGCCTTGTTGAGGTCGGTGAAGTCGACACACATTCGCCACTTCCCGTTGGACTTCTTGACGAGCACGGGGCTAGCAAGCCATTCGGGGTGAATGACCTCCCTGATGATATCCGCGTGCAGCAGTTTCTCCACTTCCGCACGGATGGCATCTTGTCGCTCGGGGGTTTGGCGCCGGACCTTTTGTCGGACCAGGCACACCTCTGGGAATGTTGCCAATTTTTGCTCGATCACCTCCCTGGGGACCCCGGTCATATCGGACGGTTGCCAGGCAAACACGTCTGCATTAGACCGGAGGAAGGTGATGAGCGCATCTTCCTATTTGGCGCCAAGGTTGGCGTCCAGCTTGATGGTCTTCTCGGGTTCGGCCTCGCTCAGGGAGACCACCTTAACCTCGCCGAGCGGATTGGGCGAGGCACGGGTCTTCACCAGAGGGGCTCCCAAGTAGGCAGCATCAGCTTGCCTTGCACAGGTGGCACCTGCCAGGTCTAAGGCTTGCTTGTCGCAGCGCAAGGCCTCTGGCTTGTCCACCTGGATGCTTATGGGACCTCCGAGTCCCGACATCTTCACCACCATATAGGCATAGTGGGTGGCCGCCATGAACCTTAACCAACGCGGGTCGACCAAGCAAGGAATTGTAGGGAAGGTCAAAGTCAGTGACGTTAAAGTCCACCAACTCCGTGCGGTAGTTGTCCACGTTTCTGAAAGTAACAGGAAGGCGGACTTGGCCCAGGGGCATCGACCCAGCCCCCGGGGTGACTCCGTAAAAGGGGAGCATCGGGCACAGCTCCTGCTCTAGGATTTGAAGAGCCCGGAATGCCCTGGGGGACAGAAGTTGATGGAGCTCCCCCCGTCGATTAGCACGCGCCCGAGCTTTACGTTCTGAACTGTGGGCAAAACCATGAAAGGAAGGTTCCTTAGGCCGACCGTGCTCGAAGGGTGATCGGCTCCTCCGACCACCTCAATAGCCTAGCCGCCCCTGCGCTTGGTACAGCGGCGTAGACTTCCCTCATCAGGAGCTTGTACTTTGAGTTGGAGGCGTGGGTGGCCAAACCACCGTTGATGTAGGCCACCCTATGCTTCGCCTACTGGAAGGGCAGTGGGCGAGTCATCACCCTTGTCGTTGTCATGAGGAGGGCGGCACTCCCTGAGCCGCTGCTCCACCTTCTTGCGCACAACCTGGCAATTATCCAAATCGTGCGCATTAGTGTTATGGATGGGGCAGAAGACCTTACCCCTGTTTTCCTGCCGACGGTAGTCCTGCCGATCGCGGCGACCGTCCTACCAATTGTGGCGATCGTCCCACCGCGGCTTGACACCCTTGTGCCCGTGCTTGGCGGCCAAGACCTGACCACTCTCGGCCACCGCGCACTTCTTCTTGTTTCCAGAACCCGGACCCTTCGAGGTTCCGGCCTCGCCTCCACCGCGAACGCCATCCGCTCCGGCCGTCCGCTCCCGCGCCTCCGTCGCTCGAGCGCACTTGTGCGCCAAGGCAAATAGCTCGAACGTGGTGGCGATGTCGCGGGTAGCCATTTTCTCCCACATCTTGCGGTCTCGCACGCCCCTCCAGAAGGCGATGATGATGGACTGGTCGGAGATCTTGGGGATTGTATTGCGACAGTGGCTGAATCGCCGGATGAACGCACGCAACAACTCCCCTCTCTTCTGTTTGAGGGCATGGAGGTCATCCTCCACACCTGGCTGGCGTAGGAGCCCTAGAAGTTGGTGACAAATTGGCCACACAACTCCGCCCATGAGTGCTATGACCCTCTCGGGAGGTTCATTAGCCAAGAACGGGCAGAGCCCGCCAAAGCTATCGGGAGATAGTTCGCCATAACCTTCTCGGAGCCACCTACAGCCCGCACCACCGTGGTGTAGATCTACAGGAACTCCTCCAGGTTGGTGGTGCCATCATACTTCTCGATGGTTGCCGGGCGGAATCTTTCTGGCCACGCGACGCGGCATAGCCGGTTGGAGAACGCCCAGCACCCCACGCCATAGGAGGAACTGCGCAGCCCCCCTGAACCTCAGCCTGGAGGCCACGCCGGGGAGAGCGGGGCTTGGCTCTCGCAAGACTCGGAGGAGAAGGTCTCCTCTTCTGCATGAAAGTCGGGGTCATGGGAGGAGTCGTCTTCTTCGGGAGCCATCCGCTTACCGCAGTCTTGCTCCTGTGCTTGACGACGTTGTAACTCGCTGCGCAAGTCACCGCCACGCCCCCGCCGTTGCTCCTCCAAGTGGGCCCTAAGATCTTCGTGGGCGCCCCCCTCATGCCTAGGGGACGCACGGGATGGTATTGGGGCCATCGTACGACCCCCCGCGAGAGCGGGATCTGCACCTTGAACGCCCTTTCCCTTGCTTCGTCCACCATGACCTGGGCGTTCCTCACTCGGGTGGCTCGAAGCTTGCGTGCACTCTGCGCATGACTTCGACCGTGGGGTACCAGAGGTACTCGGCCATTTAACGCCTCTACGCAGAGCTGGGCTACGTCCACGAGGCGGGCGATGTCTAGCAGCCATGGCGCGGTCGGGGTGTCGCCCCCCAGCTCCATCGGCGGGTGCTCTAGAAGGAGGGACCCGCATGCAGGTTCTGGGCCGGCGTGGCCTCCTCCATCGCTAACCGCTATCAGACCGGCTGTGCTCCTGACGTGGTGGGGGCGCCGTAGTCTTCTACGGAAGGTGTCAGACGGTCCCCCGCCTGATGGGATTGCGAAGCTTCCATCTTCACTACTAGCACTTGATGATCTGCTGAAGAAAGCAAAGGGTGAAACAACTACTACCACCCCTACCTGGTGCACCCTATTGGCGTGTTTGTGTCAGACAGTATTGGTTCGAGTGTATAACCGAGTTTCGGTAGGGGGGTCTTCACAGCTATGTCACTCTCGACTCTCTTCTCGTGATGAGCAGGATAGGAAACTCAAGAACACACAGGGATTTACCTAGGTTCAGGCCCCCAATGCGGGTAACAACCCTACATCCTACTCAAGCTCGTGTTGCTCTAGTATACCACTTGCTCTTAGTTCGCCCAATCTTTCGATCGTTCGAGCTTTGGATCTCTTCTCTATTATGAACTGATCGACCGACCACCTCACCCCATGCACACTAGCTCCCTTATATACTCCAAGGACTGGCTAGGGCAAGTGGAGGGAGTGGTTTTACATTAATTACATTGATTGTGTCTAGTCCTATCGCTACTGTCCTTCTGAGCCTCTTTGTCTGCGCCGTTGCTAGACACCGCCTATCTTCGGATTGCCCGAGGGGAGGGGTTCAGATGTTGCGTGACAAACGCCTGGTACACGCGTCTCCCTGGCTTGCCCTGGGCAGTGCAGATGGAACGGGAGTTGGTGGAGCTGGCTCAGTTGGAGGGACAGGTCATCATACCGTCAAGGAGCCACGCCTATTTAATGGCTCCCAGGTGCATTGTAACGGCTCCCTGCGCACTTAATGGCTCCCATGCACATTTAATGGCTTCCATGCACATTTAATGGCTTCCATGCGCATTTAATGACTATGATACATTGTGATCCTGACGGAGGCTTTGGGCGGAAGCCTCCCAGCGCTATCTGCGTGGATGATTAACAATAGACCCGCCTGCTCATCAGACAACCACGTGACCTGGTCGCCCGACTGCTTTCTGAGTGGCCACGTGTCCTGGTCGTCAGGGGTCGTGACCTGGTCACCCAGGGTTGGCACCTGGTCGCCCGACTGCTCGCTAGGCAACCACGTGTCCTGGTCGCCCGTCAAGCCTCTCTTCAGCAAGTTGAGTCCTTTGCATAGGGCCTTCTTCTTCTTGTATTTTGCGCACGTGGTCCCACATAACGGCGGCGGGGAGAGTACCCCGGTGTAGAATACACCGACAGTGGACATGGCCATGAGCAAGGTGGAGGGCAACTTGAGCTCAACCAAGTGTGGGAAAAGCTTCAAGGGGTGAAGAGGAGTTAGATTTGCTACCGTGGTGCGATGGGGAGTGGCTGAGGAGGCTTGTCACTGTGCGGCCAGAGTGGAGGGAGAAGAAGTGGTCACAGTGGCAACCCAAGCAAAGAAAGGGCTTAGGGAACCGAAATGTAGTTGTGTGCGAGCAGAATTGAATCAATGAGCTTACCCAGTGAAGAACAGCTCAGATGCATTCTCACCGGCCTCATCCCCATGCTCCTAGCGTTTCTAAGAACAGAGTGAGCTCAAGGGCGATGGGGGGAAGGCAATTGTGAGTTGAGGAGATGGGTGTGGCCCCAATCGGCATTAGGCTGGGAAAGGGTGTGTGCGATGCCAAGGAGGTGTGGTCGCATGGTGAGCGAGCTCTACTCATGCCCGCGCATGGCATGGCAGGGCGTGGTCAGTTGTGTCGAGGGCAGAGAGGGGAAGGTGATGGCAAGAGGCTGACCGGTGGGGTCCCTGTCTCGCGCAGCCCACTAGCAGTGGCTGTGACGCGGGCATTTCGTCAAGCATGTTGCCAGCTCACTGTAGCACATCCAGATTTCCAGAAAGCTGCTTGGTAGTTGAGGCTGCCAAAAAATGGCTTTAGGTGAACAAGAAAATTCTGGAAAATTTGTGGAGGTTTCCATTTTCCTTGGTTTCACTCATTTTGCTGTTGTAGTTTTCAAATTAAAATTCCTATAACATTGCTGTTTAAGAACAATATTTGGATTTTTAAGGCATTTTTAGTTTGTACAAAAATTGTGAAAAATTCATATTTATTCATCTCAGGTGTTATAGTATTTTATAAAATTATTTCTCAAGGTATGTAAATTGAAGTTTCTAGAAGTTTCTTTGGAATGCTTATAATTAATGTCGGGACCCGAATATGCAAATCCGGATCCTTTGTGTATACTGCACTAGTCCAGAATCACGCTAGTGCACACAGGCTCAACATCAGTGAATATCACAATCATACACAACGGAAATAAGATAACAGACATCATATATTGAGTATTACTAGTTGCATGACCTTATGGTCAACTTACATGACTTTGCCTCGTGAGGCTGAACAACAAATTGAATTGCAGCGGAATAAAGACGTAGGTAAACCCCTCAGTATACCACAGGCAATTGACAAGGCTCACACCCTAAACATTCGTCTCTTCACGGTACACCATCTTCAGCACGGATGTAGACTCCTCAACTGGTGATGTTATTATAGGCAAGAGTGAGTACGTAAATCACTCAACAAGTTGTGCACAGAATGCAATTCTAATATAACTATATGTAAGACTTATTCCAAAGGAATGGCTACCAATGGCTATTTTGCAGGAAAGCAGCATTTATGAACAAGTACAATACATAGATTGAAAAGGCAATAAAATAAATAACAATGATAGATAGATTCAGTGGTTCTCAAGCAAACCAAGTTTCTAATCCTAAGTCAAGATTCAACCACCTATGGCAACCTGTCATCCATCCTGTCGTGCCCCGAATCTTCGCGGATTCGGACACTCTGTGTATTCCGTACTAGTCCAGGATCACGCTAGTACACACAGATAAGCAGGTTGAAGTACCACAATCATACACAATGAATTAAGTAAATAAAGTACTTCAAGCATTAATAATAACGAGTTACATGGCCTTATGGCCACCTTACGATGCCATACGCAGCGAGCGATAAATATCAAGTAAGCAGGTTTATCGGCGGAAGCAAAAGTAGCGATGAACTCTTCATGACCACAGACTCTTGAGTGCGGCTCAACCCCTTAATCCTCCCGGCCTTCGATTTAACTCTTCATTCCAAGTCGGCACGGCTTCTTCTTCTTCGAGGTTTTTGTCGATGCAAGGGTGAGTATCAACATACTCAACAAGTCATGCACAATGCGACTATTACTATATGCAAGGCTTATTCAAGGAAAGGCTTAATTGGTTATTTTGCATAAAGCGGCATTTCTTTTGATAGGTAGTCCTATTAGATTAAAAGCGATAAGATCAATAATATTTAATAATTAATTTCTCAATTCTTTTCCAAGAGTTTGGCACACGACCCTAATTTCCTTCACACTGACTTTTTGGCACACAACCACCCATTCCACATTTTCATTTTGAAAATCTAACCCTTATTTGTAATCACCGAGCAATGTCGATTACATCATGACACGGCTATTGAATAGATTCACACACACACTCTGCGGAGGTCAGACACTTTACCCACAGGATCTGATCGTTCACCACCTGAGCGATTGATTGTAACAAAGTCTTTCAGAGACTAACATTTAACCGTTGAACCTCTCAGTTACCTCCCTTCTAACACTTCCCTCACTCAGGGCCAAGTTTAGACAGGGCAAATCCGTTGAATGGGTACCAAGCAGCGAAGACAGTACGCTTCCCCTCTGATTACCTTTGGTGTGCACTGTCACCCGAGGTTTCAAAGGAAAGAGGTTAGAAACCTACTTAACTAGGTCCGTCCCATTCCGGACAAGTGGTTGTACACGAACTCAGCTCAAAGGCTCGCAAGGTTAAGTCCTTAATTGTCCGGGCAAGACAACCATTTTATACATCTCGGCACCTGACCTTCACAATCTTTTCATACATCCCATTGCCACACAGGCCCACAGCACGAAGCCTTCTTGCCACTTGCCCTGTTCAAATCATTTTCCCACCCCACTTTATACTTAAGCAACACATGCCATTTTCCACATCGGTTCATGAATAGCACCACACGTGTCACTATCCGGTTCAATTCATGACATCATCGCATTTTCCAAAATCGTTCCATAATTGTTTAGTCAATATTCATTTGATATTTGAAAGTCATTCCACGCATACAAGCGAGGCTAAGCGACTAATCACGGTCTAGCCTCCGTGTTGGCATCATATTAGCATCCAACATATTTAAGCATCTTAGGGTGGACAAGGTTTCAGGGCATATAAACATTTATAATCAAGGTGGCATAACAAGTTTGGCTTTTAACTACCATTTCCCAATTTAATCAATAGTGGTTGTACTTAACATAGCATGCAATATGGAAATCAAAATATACTTTTAAAACTAGGCGCGAAATGATCAAAGCATGACTTGCCTTCGAAGAGGAGTTGGTTCTGGTCGAGGTTCTGCGACGGGTCTTCAAACTCTCCCTCGACGAATTCCGGCGACTCGGAGTCTACTCGGTACAAGCAAACACACAATAAATATATAATACAGACAGCAAACAATTCACTAAAATTAAATAAAAATCACCAATAAATAGTTCACATTTTTACAAATTTTTGGGCACTGGAATCACTCAAATCCGAGTTAAAATGCGAAAGTTATAGCGTTTTCAATTTTGCTGAAATTCATAAAAGAATAAACCGAATTTTTCCCTTATTTTCCACCGATTTTCCGGCGATTTTCTCTCGGCTCGACACGTGTCGGCACGAGCGAACCACGTCGCCCTCGACCATTGGCAGGTGGGCGGGATGACGTCATCTTGGCGTCGGCCTGTACCGTGACTCACCCATCGACATGTGGGCGGTGAACGATGCTTGGGCCACTCGGCGACCGACACGCGCGGTGGAGAAACGTCGCCACGCGACGCATTTAATCTCGGCCGTTGGATTTAGATCCAGCGATCGGTCGTTCGGCGATGCATTTG
This sequence comes from Guadua angustifolia, assembly GCA_036346375.1. Classification (NCBI taxonomy): domain Eukaryota; kingdom Viridiplantae; phylum Streptophyta; class Magnoliopsida; order Poales; family Poaceae; genus Guadua; species Guadua angustifolia. The sequence goes on along the minus strand of CM070504.1, from coordinate 56,215,199 downwards.
CTACAAGGCCTCGTGGCGCCAATATTGGCGGTTAGATTAGAGATCTCGGACTCACGGTTAATCGGCGGTTTACTATTCTCTAACATCGTGGCCTCATCCGAGCCGAGCATCCAAGCATCGACGGCCATTTACAACGCATAGCGGCTACGGCGACGGGACACACGATGCGGATCGGATGAAGATCAGCGGCGCAACCATACCGGCGATTCACTATACATACACCGCGTGGCTCTACGAACCTTACGATCAAGATCCTACGGACCAGATCTAATCCTACCTTTTCTATTGTGATTCAAATAAACGACTCGTGGCCTCACCTCGGCGTCCGATGAAGATCGGCGGTGCTGAAGCTTCATGGCGTCGAGGAAGAAGTGGTGGCGCCGTCACGAGTTGAAGAAGATGACGCGATCGGCGGCGGTTTCGAGCCTCTCCGGTCGGAAGAAGTGGTCACCGGATCGCCTTGGCACGAGAACTTCGGAGAGGTCTTAGCGGCGGGAATGAATGACGGCGGTGGGGCACGAGAAAACCGAGGCGGGAAGAGTACTAACTACTGGCGAGCTCAGAGAGGCTACGAGGCGAGAGCGTCGAGAGTTGAGCGAAATGGCGGGGTGAAGTCTTGAGCACGAGATATACCTCACCGCTCGGACATGCCTTGGACAACGCGCACAATCTCGACAATATCTGCGGAGGCCAGCGGCGGCGGCGGTGATCGCCCACTCCGAGGTCGTCGGTCACATCGGCCGTCGATGCGATCGGCGTGGATTGAATCACGGCTGCAATGCGAAGCGATGCATAATCGCAGCCATTCGATCGAGATCCGACGGCTAGGATCGGGCGGCGCTTTAGGGTTTCGAGGCGAAACACGGTTGGGCGGCCCAACATGTAGCTAGCCAATTTTCGAGATTTTGACAATAAAAATAATTCCGAAATTCAAAGTAATTATTTGGGGCACTAAAAATACCGAAAAATTCTAGAAAAATTCTAGAAAATACTTCAGAGCATTTTGAGCCTAAATAAAATATTTTCATTTATTTTTGATAAATAATTTTTCTGATATTAATTAATCAAGAGAAGGATAGTTTAAATAAATGTTAATTAAATCCAATAAATCCTGAAAAATTAGATAAATTCAATTAAATGCAATTAAATGCAAATAGAGGTTGGTAAATTCATAAAATTCAAATAACTCCAAAATTTAAAATTGACCAAAATTTGGGACGTTACAAACCTACCCCCCTTAACAGAATCTCGTCCCTGAGATTCGAGGCTTAACTATAGAATAGGTTTGGGAATTCCTTTTTCAGATCTTCCTCTCGTTCCCAGGTGGCTTCACTTTCCGTGTGATTGCTCCTTCGAACTCTGCTGAACCAGGTTGTCTTGTTTCTTGTTTTCCGATCCATTGTGTCGAAATTTTTATCGGTTGCTCTTTGTAAGTCAAGTCTTCCTATAGTTCAACTTCTTCTAGTGGTGTTTGCTCTTGAGGCACTTTCGGAGACACTTCTTGAGTTGCGATACATGAAAAACATTGTGCACTCTAGCTAGCATTGTGGTAACTCCAATTTGGTGGCGACTTAGCCCTTACTGTGATGATCTTAAATGGTCCTACATATCTTGGCGCAAGTTTACCCTTTTGTGAAACCTCTGGACTCCTTAAGCGGCGTAACTCGAGATACACGTAATCCTCCTGTTCAAAACTCAAATCTCTCGGCGGTTGTCTGCGTAGCTCTTACATCTTGATGTGCAATCTTTAATCTTTCTCGATCGGTGCTATTTGCTCTTGACTTCTTGAAGTATGTCGGTCCAAGACACGGCGCTCTCGGTCTCATTCAATTTAACGGCGTCCTACAAGGTCGACCATACAAGGCTTCAAAAGGTGACATCTGAAGACTTGCTTGATAGCTATTGTTGTAACTAAACTCTGCATATGGCAAACATTTGTCCCAAATCGACGTATATGCTAACGCACAAGCTCTCAACATATCTTCCAATATCTGGTTGACTCTTTCAGTCTGTCCATCTGTTTGCGGGTGATAAGCTGTCTTTGAAATTCAGCGGGTGCCCATTGCTGTATGCAATTTATCCCAAAATCTTGAGGTAAATTGGGTACCTCTGTCCGATACTATCTTCTTCGGCACTCCATGCAAGCAAACGATCCTTGCCATGTATAGCTCGGCTAACTTATCTCCTGAATAGGTTGTCTTCACTGGTATGAAATGTGCGACTTTAGTCAATCGATCCACGATAACCCATATGGAGTCATAACCTCCTTGCGTTCTTGGCAATCCGGTAATGAAATCCATTCCGATTTCTTCCCATTTCCACTCTGGTATTTTCAATGGCTGCAGCAGTCCTGCGGGTCTCTGATGCATAGCTTTGACTCGCTGGCATACATCACATAGTGCTACGTGTTCAGCAACCTCTCTCTTCATATTCGGCCACCAGAACCTTTCTTTCAAATCTTGGTACATTTTTGCGCTCCCTGGGTGAATTGAGTACTTGGAGTCATGAGCTTCCTCCAATATTAACTGCTTTAATTCCTTTTTGTTGGGTACACAAATACGTTCCTTCATCCATAATGTACCTTGTTCGTCCAATTTAAAATCTTTTGCCTGTCCTTCCTCCATCTTGGCCTTGATTCTCTCGATCTTCTCATCATTCTTGACCTTCTCTAATCGATCTTCCAAGATAGGCTTTACTTCTAATGCGACTCTGAATCCTTCGGGAACAACTTCCAGCTTTTAACCTCTGAAGGTCCTTGCACGCTTCTCCTGGCTTTCTTCCACTTTCGAACTTAATCCATGGCTTTTCCTACTCGGGGCATCACCACTCGTTGGCCTTGCCGGATGATAATGGATTCCCATGTTGTAATCCTTGATCAGCTCTAACCATCTCCTTTGCCTCATGTTCAGGTCAGATTGGGTGAAAATGTATCTAAGGCTTTTATGATCTGTATACACCTCACACCTATTACCAATAAGATAGTGACGCCATATCTTCAGTGCGTGCACTACGGCTGCTAATTCTAGATCGTGTGTCGGGTAATTTCCTTCATGTGGCCTTAACTGTCTTGATGCATAGGCGACTACCTTTCCATTTTGCATCAACACACATCCAAGCCCTTGGCGTGATGCATCGCAGTAAATATCAAAACTTTGGTGCACGTCGAGTTGAACTAACACTGGTGCTGATGTCAGTCTTTTCTTCAATTCTTGGAAACTCTTCTCGCAATCCGGTGTCCAAACAAACTTCTTTTCCTTCTTTAGCAATTGCGTAATTGGCCTAGCAATTGTCGAAAATCCTTCTATAAATCGGCGGTAATAACCACCATTCCAAGAAACTCGAACTTGCGAACCTGCTCGCGACTCCCAATGTAGCCTTGTCTCAACCTTGCTTGGGTCCATCATGATCCTTAATTTGTCATGACATGCCCTAAGAAATCTACCTTACTCTTCCAGAAATCGCATTTACTAAACTTTGCATACAACTGTTGCTCTCTTAGTCTCTCCAGTACTAATCTCAAATGTTGGGCGTGCTCTTCATCAGTCCTTGAATAAACCAGAATATCATCTATGAACACAACCACAAATTTATCTAAGTATTCCATGAATACTTTATTCATCAAGTTCATGAAGTATGCTTGAGCGCATTTGTCAATCAAATGACATAACGGTGAACTCATAATGTCCATATCTTGAGGAAAATGCGGTCTTGGGTATGTCCTCTGTCTTGATTTTCAATTTGGTGATATCGACCTAAGGTCAATTTTGGAGAATACTCTGCTCCTCTTAATTGATCGAAAAGATCATCGATTAAGAATAACGGTATTTATTTTTTATCGTCACTTCGTTAAGTCGCGATAGTCTATACACATCAAAGCTCCCATCCTTTTCTTAACAAATAGAACCGGTGCTCCCCATGGTGACGAGCTCGGTCGATGAATCCTTTTTCCAACAACTCCTCAATCTGTTTCTTCATCTCCACCAACTCTTGGTGGACATCCGATATGGTCTCTTTGCTATCGGTGCTTTGTTCCGGTACTAAGTCAATTATGAACTCTATGTCTCCATGCGGTGGCATTCCGGTAATTCCTCGGGAAAAACATCTGGGTATTCATCGACCATTGGTACATCTCTTATCTTGTGAGTCTCCAAATTGTTTACCAACAATTGCCCTTCTCGGCGCCATCGCTTGAAATTCCACTTTCCTACCTTCGGGCTCTCAATAGACACAACTTTCCGTCCACAATCTAATCTGACCTTATGCTTAGTCAACCAATCCATTCCCGTGGATAACATCCGGGGTTTGGGTATCTAGTATAATAAGGTTAGCTAGGAACTCTACTCCTTTTATTAATAACTTAACTCCGAACATCCGACCTTAGAGCGGAGTTGGGATCCGAGATTGAACTAGGAGTGTACTCTTAAGGTTAACAATATCGAGATCATTTGTCATGGCAAAATCTCGAAAGCGAGCGAATCTGAAGCTCTGAATCAAATAATGCGGTGGCGGCAGAGTTGACTAGGAACTTACCGAGCACGACGTCCGTAGCATTGTGGACTTAAATCTGGAGATATGATTAATCCGGCCTCGTGTGAATGCGTGGCATAGCTCCAACAGCGGTACTCGGCTTCCTCCTTGGGTAGGGTCTTGGTGGGGTGCTCCTAGATTGAAGCGTCTTGGCGTCACGCCTCCTTTCTTTGAGCACGCATTGGCGAAATGCCCCATCTCGTTGCGATTGTAGCAGCGCCTTCCTACCATTCTTGATTTCCACCATTACGATTATTAATTCGATGGGAGTGCGAGGGTTTGTCCGTGGTCTTGGCATTGGTGGCGGCGTCGACAACGTTTCCTGCGAAACCTATGGAATTCTTGAGGTATCATTCTAGTCATTTGCGGACCATGGCGTCCTCCTTCTTTGTGCCATGCGGCGTTCTGGTTGTCGTCGATTCTTTGCGCTTGTCTTCGATATGGCGCCTTGTTTACCGATTCTTGAAAATCGGGGAAAGTGTGGGTGATTAGTCCCACTGTGAGACGATGTTAAGTCCTTGAAGCGGATCGCCTTGCCTTGTCTGTCGCTCGTCATCCGGTGCATAGCGTGCTAATCGAGTGAATTTATTGAGATAGTCGACCCTTTGCTGCCTCCTTGCTTTAGCGCTGAATTCCTCTTTTTCAGCTCCATAATACCCTCGGCACATGGTATTGACGAAAGCTAGGGTGAATTCCTCCCAAGTAATCTCCTGCGGGTTCTCTGCGGCCTTGTGATAATTCTCCCACCATTCATTTTGCTTTGTTCCCTCAAGGTGGTGAGAGGCATAAAGCACCCTCTCATGTCCTTCACACCGGTTATGTGCAATTTCCTTTCGATAGTTCTCAACCAATCATCGCCTCGAGTGGTGGCATTGCCCGAGAATGTGGGCGGTCGGGTCCTCATAAACTCGATAATCTTGAGTAGGGGCGTGGCCCATTGTTCCTGACTTGGTTGTTAGCGGCGGCTTTGAGTCTTTGTTGTTATCTTGTTGCCATCATTGTTTGCATTAAGCTGCGCGTTTGTCTTTGCGAAATCGCCTAAGTTACGCATATCCTTGGCGGTCTTTGGGGGTGGCGATGTATAGTCTGGCCGCCTCGTGGCGTGATCCTTGCCTCTGCTCCGTTGTTGCAGTGTTCACCATCTGTTGATTCTTGGGGTTTAGAGATAAGAGGAAAAAGAATAGGCGTATGGAACTTATCTGGGGAAGCAGTGTAACTTAAATAGAACCATTAAGCATTCAAGCATAAATAATAATTAAGTATGGTTTAGTACATAGTCTAAGGGCTATGTAACCATCGACAATCACAACCATCACATCAATTGTTCATTACAACATCGCATACTAAAGTTCGGAAATAAAGACGCGACTCAAAACAACTAAGTCTCGGCGCAAAAGTCGACCTTGCATCACGACAAATCATCACTCCTCAAGCCAACCATCTTTGCGGCTCGCCGATCACGTAAACCGGCGGTGAGTGGCATCAAAACAAGCGGTCCCCATGCCCTCCCATCGGGCGCAGCTAGGGGCTCCAGCTGCTTGGGTCTCGGTGGCCTGGCGCTGCTCTGCTCTGCTGGCTCCTCGTAAATCGTCGAGCTCCATGACAGCGTCGCTCTCCCTGCCAGTAAAGAGCCTCCTCCAGCTCGGCGATCCTCTGAACGGCGTGCATGCGGGTTTCTCGTAAGGCCTCCTCGGTCTCCTCCAAAACGCGGTAGACGGCCTGCAGCTCCGTAGTCGTGGCGTCCATCACCTCCTCTGTGCGGCGCGAACCCGCCCGGTGTCACGACAGCGGCGTCATCCTCGAGTCAGCGGGCTGCGAGGTCCACCAGCGTGCGGTGCACACGAAGGCGGTATCCCACAGCTCAAAGCCGTGGTCGGCTGATCCGCGCCAGCGCAACTCGGGCACACTCAGATGCCCGCCTCGTGGCAGCTCACTTCACCGCGAGGCGGGCGACTACTAGCACGGCGTGCTCCCGGCGTACAAGGTCGAGTCGTCTCCCATCCACGGCGATCCGTTGACTATCGGTGCGGGACTTGTAGAGTGGTCGGTCGAAGCCTCCCAACACTGGAGCATCCTCGAGCTCCGCAACGTAGCCACCGTGGCGCTCTCCAAAGGAGTGAACCATCGCATCTGCCAAAGCAGCGTCGAAACAACAAATTTTTAAGAACACGAAAGTAATAGCAAAAATACAGCGAGGTATGAAGTAAAGAAGAAGAGATGAGTCAAGATTTCATTGATTATTCTTGTCCAGATTTTATTCTTTAAAAATTAATTTGGACTCCATTAAAGCGGCCGATCTAACTAGGGTCAAGTCCTCTGATCGGGTTAAACTCGATACCATCCTGTCGTGCCCGAATCTTGGCGGATTCGGACACTCTGTATTCCGTACTAGTCGAGGATCACGCTAGTACACACAGATAAGCGAGTTGAAGTACCACAATCATACAATGAAATTAAGTAAATAAAGTACTTCAAGCATTAATAATAACGAGTTACATGGCCTTATGGCCACCTTACAGTACTTCACCACGCAGGGCGATAAATATCAAGTAAACAGGTTTATCAGCGGAAGCAAAAGTAAAGCGATGAACTCTTCATGACCACAGGCTACTGAGTGCGGCTCAACCCTTAATCCTCCCGGCCTTGACGAACTCTTCATTCCAAGCTGCACGGCTTCTTCTTCTTCGAGGTTTTTGTCGATGCAAGGGTGAGTATCGACATACTCAACAAGTCATGCACAATGCGGACTATTACTATATGCAAGGCTTATTCAAGGAAAGGCTTAATTGGTTATTTTGCATAAAGCGAAGATTTCTTTTGATAGGTAGTCCTATTAGATTAAAAGCGATAAGATCAATAATATTTAATAATTAATTTCTCAATTCTTTTCCAAGAGTTTGGCACACGCCCTAATTTCCTTCACCGACTTTTTGGCACACAACCACCCATTCCACATTTTCATTTTGAAAATCTAACCCTTATTTGTAATCACCGAGCAATGTCGATCATGACACGGCTATTGAATAGATTCACACACACACTCTGCGGAGGTCAGTACACTTTACCCACAGGATCTGATCGTTCACCACACTGAGCGATTGATTGTAACAAAGTCTTTCAGAGACTAACATTTAACGATTGAACCTCTCGTTACCTCCTTCTAACACTTCCCTCACTCAGGGCGAAGTTTAGACAGGGCAAAATACTGTTGAATGGGTACCAAGCAGCGGACAGTGCGCTTCCCTCTGATTACCTTTGGTGTGCTTTGTCACCCGAGAGGTTTCAAAGGAAAGAATTAGAAACCTACTTAACTAGGTCCGTCCCATTCGGACAAGTGGTTGTACACGGAACTCAGCTCAAAGGCTCGCAAGGTTAAGTCCTTAATTGTCCGGGCAAGACAACCATTTTATACATCTCGGCACCACAGCCTTCACAATCTTTTCATACATCCCATTGCCACACAGGCCCACAGCACGAAGCCTTCTTGCCACTTGCCCTGTTCAAATCATTTTCCCACCCCACTTTATACTTAAGCAACACATGCCATTTTCCACATCGGTTCATGAATAGCACCACAGTCACTATCCGGTTCAATTCATGACATCATCGCATTTTCCAAAATCGTTCCATAATGTTTAGTCAATATTCATTTGATATTTGAAAGTCATTCCACGCATACAAGCGAGGCTAAGCGACTAATCACGGTCTAGCCTCCGTGTTGGCATCATATTAGCATCCAACATATTTAAGCATCTTAGGGTGGACAAGGTTTGGGGCATATAAACATTTATAATCAAGGTGGCATAACAAGTTTGGCTTTTAACTACCATTTCCCAATTTAATCAATAGTGGTTGTACTTAACATAGCATGCAATATGGAAATCAAAATATACTTTTAAAACTAGGCGCGAAATGATCAAAGCATGACTTGCCTTCGAAGAGGAGTTGGTTCTGGTCGAGGTTCTGCGACGGGTCTTCAAACTCTCCCTCGACGAATCCCGGCGACTCGGAGTCTACTCGGTACAAGCAAACACACAATAAATATATAATACAGACAGCAAACAATTCACTAAAATTAAATAAAAATCACCAATAAATAGTTCACATTTTTACAAATTTTTGGGCACTGGAATCACTCAAATCCGAGTTAAAATGCGAAAGTTATAGCCGTTTTCAATTTTGCTGAAATTCATAAAAGAATAAACCGAATTTTTCCTTATTTTCCACCGATTTTCCGGCGATTTTCTCTCGGCTCGACCGTGTCGGCACCAGAGCGAACCACGTCGCCCTCGACCATTGACAGTGGGCCGGATGACGTCATCTTGGCGTCGGCCGACAAATGGTGACTCACCCATGACATGTGGGCGGTGAAGCGATGCTTGGGCCACTCGGCGGATCAAACAGCGGTGGAGAAACGTCTGCCACGCGACGCATTTAATCTCGGCCGTTGGATTTAGATCCAGCGGTCGGTCGTTCGGCGATGCCTTTGCTACAAGGCCTCGTGGCGCAATATTGGCGGTTAGATTAGAGATCTCTGACTACGGTTAGCAAAGCGGTTTACTATTCTCTAACATACGTGGCCTCATCCGAGCGAGCATCCAAGCATCGGCGGCCATTTACAACATAGCGGCTACGGCGGCGTGGACACCACGATGCGATCGGATGAAGATCCAGCGGCGCAACCATACCGAAAGCGATTCACTATACATACAAGCGTGGCTCTACGAACCTTACGATCAAGATCCTACGGACCAGATCTAATCCTACCTTTTCTTTGTGATTCAAATAAACGACTCACGTGGCCTCACCTCGGCGTCCGATGAAGATCGGCAATTCTTTGAAGCTTCGAGGCGCCGAGAAAGAAGTGGTGGCGGTGGTCGCCGAGTTGAAGAAGATGACGCGGCCGACGGCGGTTTGAGCCTCTCCGTCGGAAGAAGTGGTCACCGGATCGCGCTTTGCACGAGAACTCGGAGAGGGTCTTAGCGGCGCGGGAATGACGAGACGGCGGTGGGGCACGAGGAAAACCGGCGGGAAGAGTACTAACTCTGGCGAGCTCAAGAGGGCTCTGAGCGCGAGTGTCACGAGAGTTAAGCGAAATGAGCGGGGTGAAGTGCTGAGCACGGAGATATACCTCACCCGCTCGGACATGCCTTGGACAACGCGCACAATCTCTGACAATATCTGCGGAGGCCAACGGCGAGCGGCGGTGCAACAGTCGCCCACTCCCGAGGTTGTCGGTCACATCGGCCGTCGGTGCGATCGGGCGTGGATTGAATCACGACTGCTGACGATGCATTATATCGACCATTCGATCGAGATCCGGCGGCTAGGATCGGTAGGCGCTTTAGGGTTTCGGGCGAAAGCAGGTGTTGGGCGGCCCAACAACAGTAGCTAGCCAATTTTCCAGATTTTGACAATAAAAATAATTCCGAAATTCAAAGTAATTATTTGGGGCACTAAAAATACCGAAAAATTCTAGAAAAATTCTAGAAAATACTTCAGAGCATTTTGAGCCTAAATAAAATATTTTCATTTATTTTTGATAAATAATTTTTCTGATATTAATTAATCAAGAGAAGGATAGTTTAAATAAATGTTAATTAAATCCAATAAATCCCAGAAAAATTAGATAAATTCAATTAAATGCAATTAAATGCAAATAGAGGTTGGTAAATTCGTAAAAATTCAAATAACTCCAAAATTTAAAATTGACCAAAATTTGGGACGTTACACATCCCAAGTTTTATTTTGCAAAAGTCTACCCTTAACTGTAATTCCCGAGCATTGCTCAATACCGCGAGAACAGCTATTTGAATAGATTTACACTCTGCAGAGGTTATGCACTTTACCCACACAACATAATCATCTCTTGGTGCCTTCCAGATTAACACACTTCCTTGGGTGTGTTGGCGGAGAGATCATGATAAAGCTTTTACAATGCTCTGACTTAACCCAGTACTACCCGTTGAGGTTTCAACACTAATAGGTTGAACCACCACAACAGAGCCCCCCTCTTGCGCCTTGTGAGTTTACCCGTGAACCCGGACTCACACCACCACAAGCAGTACCAAAGTTAAGACATTGCAAATTAGTCAGCTAAGCTGCCCCATAATAGACATGTAGTTGCATGATTGACTCAGGTCAAAGATTTGCAAGGTTAAGTCCTTAAGGTGATTAAAGCAAGACTTGCATATACCCTCTACCCATCGGGCCCACCCAGGCACACTTGCCCTTGCCACTTGCTCCGATCTAAATCATAACCACCCTAGTTGATTACCAAGCACCACGTGCCATCAGCAATTCAATATCGTTGCATGACATCCATCATCACAACAACTCAATCTCATCGTGTGACCACACATGACACACAAACTCATAACGTTGTTCCATATTCCATTAACCAAGATTAATAATCAATGGTTCAAGTACATGTGATGACGTGGCATGGCTAAACAAGCTAATTCGATCCAACCATCCCATGTTGATTTTGGTATCAATCAACTATATTAAACCAACCTAGGGTGACAATTAAGTTGTGGCATACAAATGACAAGATAAGGTATAGTTCAACCAAGTATGATAGCTAAGTCCCAATTTAGATTGAAAACATTTATACACATGAAATAACATGCAATATTTGTAAAACAAAGTAGCAACTTTATAAACATGGGTTCAACATGATAAAGTACAACTTGCCTTAGGAAAGCCCTTATTCCTTCTCTGGACCTTGATCTTGAGTTGACGAATTTTCCTCGGACGCGTCGTACAATTTATCGTCTACACGAAACAAAAGAGAAAACTAAATAAATACCAAAATAGAGAGCATACAAACTCCAAAAATCAAATAAAACTCACCATTAGATAGATCTCAATTTTACAAATTTTTAGAAATTTGAATAACCTCAATCGGAGTTCGTATGAGGGAGAACGAGCTCTCGGAAGATTCAAAAATCATAAAAATCAGAAAATTGAAAATAAAATAATATACCGAATTATTTTTAAACCAAAAATACACTTTATTGCGTCAGCGTGATGTCATGCTGACGTTAGCCCTAATCTGATTCAACCAGGACGTGACACGTGTCGGTGGTACATGGACCTGGTCCACCCACCCAGCCGGTCCACCGGGGACATGGTTCATGGCGCTTCGGCGCCCGCGCCTGCCACACAGCCACACCTGATTAGCGGTAGCTACGGTGCGATCCGAAACACCCCTTCTAGATCCAATGTTCAAAGGCAACAGCGATTCTAGTGGTTACGTGGTCAAATCCCGATCGTTTGCGAGAATCGAATGGCTACGCTTACTCGAGCCCTTCACTGCTAGCAAGGCAACGTGGATCAATCCCGTTCACTGGTGGCTGATCAGACGGTTGACAACTCCTGACCCAGGCGATGGTGACAGGGTGGCGTGACTCCACCGAACACGAAGACGACGACAAGCCTGACAACGTTCTGGCGATGATCCGACGATGTGATCTGGCAGAGTAGGGCATCTTTACACGACAAACCTGGGACTGGTACCAGCATAAAGAGGAATGGTTTGACGATAGCGCAAACCAAAGGAAACAAATGGTGGCGCAAACCGAACTCTGACGAGCTCATGAGCAGCGAAAACGGAGACTTTGGCAATGATTCTTGGACCAACCGATGCGGCGCCCAACGGGGATCCTTGGGCTAGCGCACGCAGCATTTATAGCACCGGGACTCGAGCCCTACACGGACGCCAAGGCCCACACGACAGCGAAATCGTGCACAACCCGGACACCGGTGGTGGCTCGGACTAGGCCTCATCCCCACCGTCCCCATTTCCGATCAACGGCCTCGATCTCTAGCGACGTGGCGCAATCCGGCATGACCACCGTAGCTCGATCCAATGGTAGATAGGTCTTAGGGTTTCCCAGAAACGCGCGACCGTCCGATCCAATTTGAACGGCGATGGATCCTAGGTTTTCTAGAACCCGGGCCGACGCACACAGTAAATGGGCCGAGCCCAGTAGTGTTCATAGCGTTTTCTCTAATTTTGATTTAAAATAAATACCAAAATTAGTTTGATTTATTTTAAGCAACATAAATATCAGGAAAAATACAAGAAAATTGCCAAAAATACTTTGAGACATTTAGAACTTAAATAAAATATTTTTGAAAAATCTTTAGTTAGATTTTATCTATAATTAATTAGTTTTCAACAAAAGGCTAATATACTTAATTTGAAATAATTCAAATACATCCCAGGAAAATCCAATAAATCCAGAGAATTCACAAAACTCTCAAAATGCAATAAAACACTACTAACTAATACTGAAGAGCAAAATTTGGGGTGTTACAATTAAAGAGAAAGGTTTAATTAATGTAATAAATTATATTGCAAATAAATCCAGTAGAAAATCCCAAACACATTACAAAGTTTGCTAAGTCACTTACATTATTTTCACATTTTTTGGGTTGTTACAAGTGCATTCTTAAATGGTAAAATTACCGAATAAGTATTTGTTGAGCAGCCTCCCAGTTTTGAAAATCCTAATAATCCTAACCATATTTATAAACTCTCTAAGGCACTCTATGTACTCAAACAAGCTCCTAGAGCATTGTATGAGTGACTTATAGAGTTCCTACTCTCAAAAGAATTCAAAATTAGTAAGGTTGACACAACACTCTTCACTAAAATTATTGATAATGAATTATTTGTTTGTCAAATTTATGTTGATGACCTCATATTTGGTTCTACTAACCAAGATTTTTGCAAAGAATTTGGTGATATGATGTTTAGGGAATTTGAGATCTCCATGATCAGAGAATTGAGAAATTTCCTTGGACTTCAAATCAAGAAACTCAAAGATGGGACCTTCGTAAATCAAACCAAGTACATAAAGGTCCTACTCAAAAGGTTTAGCATGAAGGATGCAAAGCCCATCAAGACTCCCATGACTTCTAACAGGCATCTTGATCTTAATAAGGGAGGTAAACCAGTAGTTTTAAAGCTTTATCATTTTATGATTGGTAGTTTGCTTTATCTTATCGCATCTAGGCCCAACATCAGGTTTTGTGTCTGCATGTGTGCACATTTTCAAGCTTCTCTAAAAGAGTGTCATTTAGTGGTTGTTAAGATAATTCTAAGATATTTAAAGCATTCCTCTAATATGGACTTATGGTATCTCAAATGTTGTAAATTTGATTTAGTTGGATATTCAGATTCCAATTATGCAGTTTGCAAAGTGGATAGAAAAAACTCTCTGAGGAGTTGTCTATTTCTAGATAGATCGTTAGTTTCATGGAACTTCAAGAAACAAAACTCTGTAGCCCTATCCACCGCCGAAGTCGAATATGTATCCACTGGTAGTTGTTGCGCTCAATTATTATGGATAAGGCAAACCTTAATGGATTATGAAATTAATTTTAAATGTGTGCCACTTTTGTGTGATAATGAAAGCACCGTAAAATTAGCCAATAAGCTGATCCAACACTCAAGAACCAAGCACATAGATATCTGTCATCACTTCTTAAGAGATCGTGTGAGCAAAGGTGATATAGTCATTAGCCACATAAAAACCAATGATCAATTAGCAGATATATTCACCAAGCCTCTAGATGAAAGCCGTTTTCGTAAAATGAGAAATGAATTAAATGTCATAGATATATCTAATGTTGCTTGAACAATTTGCACCATGATTGAATTCTTATTTGGTTCTATTTGCTTTTTGTTGATTCTTTGATGTCTTTTTGGGCAACACATTAAGGGGAAGTATTATACAAACCTCATGTATACTACATCCCTTAGAATGTGAAAATATCAAATAAGTGCTAATAGTATTCAAAAGGAAGGCACTAGACCAAAATAGGTCAAAATTATTTGAAAATATGATATTTTGTAGATTCTACAAAATCATTCTTAAAATTTCTTCATTTGCAAAATATAACATATGTAAATCTCATCTAATAGATGTGCCTTATCAAAACTATACTTCTTACCTCATTATAAAAGCAAAAACTCGTTTTTGGAAAATATCCTTCTGAATTTTCCACCTAAACTAACAAACGGGTCTATATTGATCTATTTCACACATAAATTGAGTTTTAGCTTTTGGAACTAAAACTACACATGTTTTAGGTGTCCTTCAAGTATTTCAAACTCAAACAAGTTCATTGGACTTATTTTCTCTTCAAATAGATGTTCTAGTTTCAAAAGGAGATTTTGATCCCTTTAAAGGCTATTCTTGTAAAAACTATATCAAAATTATGGGTGTTTATCTTGTGCTGAGTTGGAAATGCTCTCATATGATTTCATTGGATGTGGAAATACATTGTAGAACTTTTCAAACTTAAATCTAAATTTTTCTAATGATTCAGTCCTAGATTAGTGCTACCAGTGTTGTGCACCCAGTAGTACCGGACCACTGGCACTACCGCCCTTATGGTATCTGTAGTACCGAATTTTTTGGGCAGGACCTATTTGAGTATGGTTTCAGATTGGTCAAGTGCCTCTCTCCCTTATCCTTACCCTGCCCAGTTGCTTCTCCTATATTGGCTTCACTTATGCCTCTCCCTCTCAAACTAGGGTTTGCACTTTTCCTCTCTCCCAAAATTCCCTAAATACAAATCCTTCCACACTCCTACTCTTAAGGATTTCCTCAAATTCAAGGCTAATAATCACATCAAGGTGACCTTCTCTCATCTATCTTGAGCACTCTTTTCCCACTTTTAGTGCCGTAGGTCCCTATTTATTCGTTTTAGCGTTTGATATAAAATGTAGCAAATGCATGTCAATGTGAAATCCCTAGCTAAAATGAGTAGATCGATGACCTATGAAGTCATTTTATACATTCTCACTGCCCAATCTAATCAAAAACTTGATTTCACACTTTGAACCAATCAGTTCCCAATGGAGCTAGCAGTATTGTAGCACCAGAGTGGTAGCACTGCCCAGGAGCGGCACTACAGCCCTAGCATAGGTGGTAGTGCCGGCTTCACTAATAATAATTGGCATGATATGTTACATTTTAGTCAAAACTTATAATAGAGTACCTAATCTCCTTTGCTCATTCTATTTATTATTTTGTGATTCAGAGATCATGCCTAGGGCTAAGAATCCATCCCAGCCTCGTGCTCCTCATGGTGGAGGTGCTATCCACAAAAACACAAGGAATGTAGATGTTCCTACAAATTATAGTGACGATGACAGTGTAGACTCTTTCACCATTGCTAGGAGAGACAAAGAAGCAAGAAGGGTTGTAAAGCAAGAGATAGCAGGGAGCGCTCACTCTAGAAAAGGGAAGCAAGTTGCTAAAGAATCGAATGAAGAAGAGAAAGAGGATGAAATAGAAATGGATGAGGATGAGGAGGATGAGGAATCAGAAGAACAGGAAGCTATGCCTAATTTTGATCCCATGGAAGATTTGAGGCAAATAAAGGGAGATAAGTACTATGCCTTGAGATAAGAAAATGAATATCTCCTCCATCAAAATGCAACTAAGGATCGCTTCAGAACCTTTTTCCAATAAAAAGTGTTCCATGAGATCTACAAAGAGGACTTTGCTAACCAGAAATGGATCAATTGAGACCATATTTACAAAATACCTTTGTTTGTTGGAGTGCTAGAGTTGTTCCAAGGGGCTTGGCTTATGGATTTTATGAGTCGCCGAAGTGACTATGTGGACGAATTGGTACATCAGTTTTATGCCACCATCTACATACCTGACACCTATGACTCCATTACTTGGATGACTGGCTCTGGAGTCTATACTACAACCAAGGATGAGATTGAGCATGCTTTGGGCATCTTTCATAGTGGGTATCTGTGGATCCACAGTGACAGAGTCCTTGGACTGTCATAGTAGTTTGAGTTCTATGACCCAGCTGCTAGAGTTAGAAGGCATAGAAAATTAGCTAGACTCCTGTCTCAGCCTAGTTTGATCAACAAGATCATTAGGGTTACCATTCTTCCAAAGAGTGGTAATTTTGTTAAAATTCGTGTGTATGCTTGGAATCTCATGAATAAGATCATACATCATCAGAAATTTGATGTGGTAGACTTCATGATGAGGGAGATGGCTTCTTTTGCCAGTGAGCATGGTAAGACCATCTATTTTGAACTCTTTATCATGAAGATAATCAGAAGGATGACTAGTTACAATGGGGCCCTTGGATATGCTCATAAGCAATACAAGCCACGTGAGGTGCCTCCTCACGTTCTAGGGCACATGGCTTAACAACTACAACAGCATCCACCTCAGCAAGATGAGGTAGAAGTTCATGCTCAAGATGTGCCACAAGATGTTATTCTAGCAAGTCTTGCTAGTCTCTGAGTGCACATGATTGGTCAATTTGCTAGAGTTGACGAGTGCCAAGCTCAGACCCATCAGATGGTGGAAGAGGTGAGAGATCATATGGATTTCTTCAACACAACTTTGGATGACCTTAGCACAACCTTCTATCAGTTTCGCGACGAGCAGGCTCCTCTTGCTTTGCATCACTATGGTGCACGTGGTCCACGTGCTCCTCCACCTTCTTGAGTGACAATGAAGACCCCTCGTTTTTTGTACTTGATGCCAAAGGGGGAGAGGCGAAGGAGGGAGTGGTGGAGTAGTGTTGCTTTAGAAGATTAACTTACGGGTATTTTCTACTAATGTCCATGTAAGCTAATTGAATCTCTTGTGCTTTTGGATGTGTTACTTGGATGTTTATAGATCTTTTGGTTAAATATTTGTAATGGACTATGAATGTTTAATACCTTATTAATATAATTCTTATTTGGACATATTGGATTTTATGTATTGTGTGCATGCGTATTGTTATAGCTATTGTTTATTCAATTCTCTAAAATTTCATGCTTCATCGGATCCAATATATAGTGGAACTCTACCAAAATTTCCAAATTTCCTCAATGTGCACGATTTCATCTCATTATTTTTATGCACACATGTAGGGGGAGTTTCAACTATACATTGTGGTTTTAATGGAAATTTTATTTTAAAGTCCAATCATTTCCTTCCTAAGAAGTGAATGTCATATAAAGCAAAATCTTAAGAGTATTCAACTTGTATGACTTGTTGTATACTCAAAAACAAACTAAATGGCATTATATTTGTTGAGATTATCATCAATTACCAAAAAGTGGGAGATTGAAGCATTTAGACCCCCAAATTCGTCTTTGATTTTGGTAATTAATGACAATCATGTTTAAAGGACAAATAATTTCTCTTAAGATCATGAAAGAAGGTTGGTCCCATATATATTGCACATAAAGAGGTGAAATCATGAAGCGCTAAGAAAGTCAAGGCATCAAGCTCAATACCAAGGTGTAGGATCGATATATATTAAACTAGCAATCAGAGGGGGGTGAATGATTGCGCGGAAGCTAAAATCAAATTTTTGATTATTTTTGAAACACCCCAATTAACTGATTCGGATTCGACAAAAACAGATTAACCTACGTTCACTAAAACAGTAATTTCTGATGATCCAACCGTCGGATTGACGTGAAAGTTTAACTGTATAAACTAGATTCAAATCCGAAACTAACGCAATAAGAATCACTTCAATCGGATATACGGATCTAAAGATATTGTCTTTGCAATATGACTGTATCAATAGAGACGAAAATTAATCTAACCTTAATTACGAGATTAATCAACTTTCCTTGATGACGCCAATCTGCTCGTTGCCAGGAACTCCGGGTGTTGAATCCAGCCACAAGAAAATCACCAAGAGAATAACTAGTTGCCAATCTCTTCGTTGCTAGCAATGGAGTAGAATAGCCCCGGTTGCAAGTCCCTACAGTTCGGCCGTGAAACAATTTTTCTGGTTGCCAAGCCTTCAAGTGCAAGCTTCTCTTTTCTTGCATGCATGCATGGATTTCACATGTGCATGCCGCCCTGTAGAGAAACTTGACGATGAGACTTTGTCTTCTTTGCTGCACGGCCGCCAGGAACTCACGCCATCTGAGGTTCTCGCCGGAGGTCAACTGCAGCCGCAAGAAAATCAAGCGCCGCCGGAGAAAATAAATCCCGGCCGCCAGGAGACACAACGTCAGAGACAGACGCCGGGAAGACTTCTAGTTGCCGGAAGCACTCACGCCAGGACACATGCATGGAAAAATCTTTGGCCGCTGGAAATCAAAACGTCGTTCCTCTGCATGCATGAACCGCCGGCCGGAAAACAAAAGTCGCATAAAAACGGCCACCGCCGCCAAAAACTTTTTATTTCTTTTGTCTAACAGTACTCCAACACCAAAGAGTACAAACCCTAATTTCTTGCTCTAGAATAAACAGAGGACACCTCCTCTATTTATATAGAGCAACCACAAAGAGATTAAATTACAACTCCACTCCAACATGGAAAGAGTTCGTATCTATCTCAACTTGGCCCAACATGGCCAAAAACAAACACAGAGATTGAATACAACTCTACTTCCAACATGGAAAGAGTTCATATTTATCTCTACTTGGCCCACGTGGCCAAAAACATCTCTTTACGCCAGACGCCCACCGCCGCACACACACGTGACTAACCACCTTCATGTGCATGTTCCCTAGCCCGAACGTCCCGCATGACATCCTCGACCACCAAGACCTCGGTTCCTCCTGAACCTAGTCCCGAACCTCGGTTCCTCCATGAACCTAGTTCGGTCCGTCATCGACCACGTTAGCCCTCGAGCAACACCTGCACGAATAAACAAACAACCATCCCCGAACACAAGTCCACGACTTGACTCAAGGTTAATCCATGCAACCACTCACACGAGTGCATTGCATCAAGCAAAACCATCATGCTATCACCAAAGATAATAATCATATCAACATAGCACATGCACAAGCACCACACATGCTATAACCAACATCACTTTACAATGCCAATTTCACCATTCAACCAATTTTTCATCACATGATCTCACAATCTCCCCCTTGATGAAAACATTGGCAACACCATTTGGAAACGAACATTGGCATTCACCTCACAATGGCAACACCATTTTTAAAAGAAGTAAAGTGACCAAAAGAAGAACAACAATAATCTCTCCTTATCTAAAAAGAAATCTCCCCCTATCAAAAAGAAAGACTCCCCCTAACAGAAAGAAGAAATGTGTGTGTGAATGTGCAATGTGTGACCAAAAATTTCTCCTTTTGATTCCAAAATTTCTCCCCCTTTGACAATGGATTCATCAAGAATGCAAAAAGAGAACAAAAGAGAAACTTCTCCTCCTTGATGTTGTTGTTTTCCCTTTTTTTTATGTACTGAGCATTATAAGTTATGCACAAATGTAACAAATTCATCACCAAGCGATGCTAACAAAAGTACTTGCACCCTCAAATGTACACATAAACAATGTAGAGTAAGCATAACTAGAAATCAAGTACTATTAACGATTTGTTGCATGGCATGATCTCCCTTTCTCAACAATCTTAAAACCTGAAAACATTGAATTTGTGTGCACTTTATTTGTGCTTTGAAAAACTGATTCATTACTTTGATTGCAACAATAACAATTGCAAGGAATTACATGCACCATCAGCCTTACTTTTCAACCATGCCAAGCAATCACAAGCTTAAGGTTTCATGGTTTCGGTCATACACAACCTCTTCCAAGTTCATATCAAAGTGCAATGATAAGTAGTCTCGTAAAGAAGAAGTGCGATAGTACATAACCTTGTTCTTGCATTTATCAACAATCACTCTTTTAGCTTTAGCACTTAATTTTCATATTTAGCACCTTTTGAGCAGGATTAAGATAGCCAAGAAGGTTCAACCATGACAAGATTTAATTCAAGTTGTCATTCCATTTAAAAAGTCATGACATAAACTACACCATATATGTATAAACAGAAAGTTGCAAAAGACCTTGTAGCATAAACATGGCTTCAAATGACATATGTGTATGAACTACAATGCTCAGTACCTTTTTATTGTTTTTCATTTTTTTTGTTTTTCATTTAAGAAACACACAAAAAAAATGCTACAAAATATTATAAAAACTTCAAAAACTCCCCCTAAAAAATATCCCATCGGATGAACCAACCCAAGTTCTCCCCGAATAAAAGCAAAACGAGAAGAAGACAAAGGTTTTGTGAAAATATCTGCCAATTGATGTTCGGTATCCACATGATGAAGCACAATATTTCCCTTTTCTACATGATCTCTAAGAAAGTGAAATCTGATCTCAATGTGTTTTGTTCTAGAATGTTGCACGGGGTTCTTAGCAATGCAAATTGCACTAGTGTTATCACATAAAAGAGGAACACTATCCAAATTAACCCCATAATCTTTAAGTGTAGCTACTATCCAAAGAATTTGAGAACAACAACTAGCAGCAGCCCACATATTCAGATTCAGCAGTTGATTGTGCAAAGAAGATTGTTTTCTAGATGACCATGCAATAAGTGAATTACCCAAGAAAAGACATGAGCCGATGTGCTTTTTCTATCAATTCTACAACCTCCAAAATCAGCATCGAAAATGCTCTTAAACTAATGCATGAGGAAGCGTAAAGCCATATGCCAAAATCTTGAGTACCATGGAGATACTCAAGATCCGCTGACAACTTGTTGATGTGAAACACGTGGAGAAGCTTGAAAACGAGCACACAAGCACACAACAAATTGAATATCCGGCCTTGATGCGTTGAGATATAACAGAGAGCCTATCATGCTTCTATACTCCTTTTGATCAACAATCTCACCATCTTCATCCGGATCAAGTGTGCAAGTGTCTCCCATGGGTGTCATGATCGGCTTGCGCTTTTCCATCCCAAAGCGGCAAGTAAATCTTTTGTGTACTTACTTTGATGAACAAAAGTACCTTCCTTCGTTTGTTTGACTTGCGATCCCAAAAAGTAAGTCAACTCACCCATCATGCTCATCTCAAATTCCATTCTCATAGTTTCAAAACTTAGACACTAAAACATGAGAGGAACCACCAAAGATAATATCATCAACATAAATCGGGCGAATAGTTGATCATTGCCTTGCTTGAGTAAAAAGAGAGTTTTGTCAACCTTTCCCATTGTGAACCCATTTTCAAGTAAAAAGGTTTTAGCCTATCATAACATGCTTTAGGGCTTGTTTTAATCCATACAAAGCTTTGGACAATTTGAACACATGATCGGGAAATTTGGGATTTTCAAACCAGAGGTTGCTTAACATATACTTCTTCATTAATATAGCCATTAAGAAAAGCACTTTTCACATCCATTTGATACAGTAGAAAACCTTTAGATGCAGCAAATGCTAAAAGAATTCTAATGGCTTCAATTCTAGCAACAGGAGCAAAAGTTTCATCAAAGTCTAAACCTTCAACTTGAGAAAATCCTTGAGCAACCAATCTAGCTTTATTCTCGACCACAACACCATCCTCACTTTGTTTATTTTTGAAAACCCATCTAGTTCCAATTATATTAAAATCAGGAGGAGGTGGAACAAGCTTCCAAACTTTGTTACGCTCAAAATTCTCTAATTCCTCATGCATGGCATTGATCCAAGATTCGTCAGTTAATGCATGAGATATATCTTTGGGTTCAAAAGAAGCAACAAAAGCAGAGTGAGCATGAGAATCAGAAGCAATAAACCTGGATCGGGTGACTCTCTCATTCAAATCTCCAATCATTTGTTTAGGTGGATGTCTTCTTTGAATGTGCAAAGGAGCTGTAGCTTCAGAAACTTCTCCTTCTTCTTCTTCGTTTTCAGCATATACAGAAGATGTTGTTGCTTGAGGATGCTCAGCTGTAGGTGATGTAGTGATAGGTGCCGAAAGAGGTACAGCTGGTTGTGCAATAGGAATCAATACTTCATCCTCATCATCATCATCATCAACAAAAATACTCTCCCCCTGAACATATGCACCTGTTCCTGCATCAATTGGATTAGTGCCTGGACTAGCCTCATCGAAAGTGATTTCACAGGTTTCTACAATTTTGTTAGTCTCCAAAACAAGTACACGATAACCACGTGTATGAGCAGGATATCCAAGAAAGATGCCATCAGTTGATCTAGCTTCAAATTTATCAAGATTTCCAGATTTCAAGACAAAACATTTGCATCCAAAAACTCTGAAATGAGATACACTAGGCCTATGACCAAAACGAAGCTCATAAGGAGTTTTGCCTAGCTTTGATCTCAAAAACACTCTATTAGAAACATAGCATGCGGTTGAGATTGCTTCAGCCCAAAACTTCCTAGGAGTGTGATGTTCATCTAGCATAGTCCTAGCCATCTCAACCAAGGTTCTATTTTTCCTTTCAACTACACCATTCTGTTGAGGCACTCTAGGTGAAGAATATTGATGATCAATTCCTTTTTCAATACAAAAGTGATCAAAAGAAGAATTCTTGAATTCAGTTCCATTATCACTTCTAATAGCTCTAAGCGCTCCTGGGTGATCAACAGATAATCTAGTAACAAGATTTCTAAAGTGACTAAAAGCCTCATCTTTATATACCATAAAATAAACCCAAGAGTATCTAGAATAATCATCAACAATGACCAAGACATACCATTTGCCTCCAAAGGATTGAACTCGAGAAGGTCCAACCGTGTCAAGATGTAGTAGCTGTCCCGAGCATTTGTCATCACCATGGTAAGAGGTAGATGTGAACTGCAATCATCTTACCATGTCTACAAGAAGAGCATACTAAATCGCTATCACCATTAAGCTTAGGCAAACCACTTAATGAGATCTAAACCACTAACACGAAGTTAGATGATCAAAACCAACGTGACCAAGTCTACGATGCCAAAAGAATAAATCTTTAGAAACATTGGCAACTAGACACCTATGCTTAGAAGAAAGTGACACATCAAAATCAGCTTTAAAAACTCTTCCAAAGCGTGAAATCCAATACAAGGTCTCTGAAGCATCTAAAACTTTGCATTCACTTTTCTTAAAGCATATTTCAAGATTTTCATCAATCATTTGTGAAATGACAATAAGTTGTATTTCGTGTTTTCAACTAGAGCCACATCCTTGAACATAAACTTGTCATTTACCTTTACTTGTACTTTTGCCACAACAGAGTAGAAGATGCATCTCCAAAAGTAACACTTTCAGCACGAGATGCACGAGTGAGGGAGGAAAACCAATTCTTATCACCGGACATGTGGCGTGAGCATCCGGAATCCACTAGCCAAATGTTCTCCTTCCTCGCGCGAGAAGCCTACATAGAAGCAGAAAATGTCGAGGCCTCAGTACTGGGGTTAGAAATAAAGCATTTTGGAATCCAGTACTGAGACACACGACGAGTAGGCACAACACGAGAATGCTTGTGTACAGAATCAATTTTGCCTTTTCTCGTGTTTCTAGCAGCAAAAGGTGTTTGCATCACCCTAGACACAAAATAAGGAGTAAAATGTGCCTTCTTGAAATTAGACCTAGCCTTAGTCTTCTCTTTCTTTTGCTGTTTGGCTAGTCTAAAGCAAAAATCTACTAAGTGTCCATCTCTACCACAATGAGTGCAAGTATACTTAACATGATGTTTAGCTTTAGTAATGTATAACATTTGCATTCATCATAGTAGAAGTTAACACACCAAAGAGATTTAAACACAGTTTTCTTAGGCTCATTGTCAATTTCAAATTTTCCACTTCCAAGTGTCTTAACAACAGTAGGAGCATGCGACTTATAATGAGCATAAGAACAAAACCTAAACCTTTGTGATGAGTACTGACCCTTGACTGATCCAGAATCATGTTTAGGTTTTTCTTTCCAGTAGTGAATCGTTCTAAAGATTTTTCCAAGTAATCAACCTTTCGAGTAAGAGTTAAACAGTTATTACATGGAACATCCACTTTTCCTTTCATTTATGCGACAAGTTGAGCATGAGAGAACTTCATGAGTGAGCATTGCATCTGTCATTTGAGAAACCCTAGCATTTGCATCATGCAACTTCAATTCCAGGATAGCACATTTAGAACAATGAGTTGTATCATGCAAATCAACAGTTGAACAACTAGCGTTTTTACATGTTTCTCATTTTCTTTTTTTCAAAGATTGACTTGTTCTAACAAAGAAATATGTTCTTTCCTAAGCACAAGAAGCTCATTTGAGATTAAGTCACATGATTTGCAAGCATCATCATCGTGGAATCAAGGATTTAAGTCTAGCAATTTCAGCATGCAAAGATTCCACAAGAACATCATGTTTCTTAATTTTCTTGTCGCGTTTGTTAAGCAATTTTCCAAGACGAGCAACAGCAATAGCTAAATCATCGTAAGAGGGTTCTACCTCATTGAAGTCGCTGTCATGATCATCCTCGGTGAAGCTTCCATCACTTCTAGCCATGAGACATAATCCAGTCAAATCATGCTTGCTTGGAGTTGCATCGTCCTCGCTGCTCTCCGAATCCACATCGCTCAAATTAACTTGTTCAAGAGCGGAAAGAACCCGATGAACAACCTTTTTGTTGATGAACCTCTTTTTCTTTCTATCACTTGGAGAAAACTTTTTCTTCTCTTTTCTTCATCATTGTCCTTCTCCTCCCTTGATGCTTTACCTGCAAGCTTAGGACAATTTGATCGAATGTGGTTGAGGTCACCACACTCATAACACCTTGGAGGGCCACCACTAACTCTCTTTCTCATTCTCACATTCTGCAAAGCTTTGTTAAATCGAGAAGAGAGTAGTGCCAAATCTTCTTCAGAAAACTCTTCGATCTGCTCATCAGTTAGTGAAGACAAAGAGGACAAAGCAAAGCTTGAAGAAGCATTATTATGAGACATGCTAGATTGAGAGGTCAGTGCAATTGATTTATGATCATTTTTCCTAGCAAGAACATCCAATTCATAAGTTTTTAATTTAGAGAAAAGAACATCTAAAGTAAGTGTACTCATGACAGTTGATTCTCTAATGGATGTAACTTTCATCTCCCAAATTGACATGTCTAGTGCACCAAGCAATTGTCTAGCATTAGCAGCATCATCAAAACTAACTCCAACAACACGCAAATTGCTAAGAATTTTATTAAAGCGTGCAAAGAAATCATCTAGCGACTCACCGTGTTTCATCTCAAATCGCATGTATTCTTTTTTATATATATCTTGACGAACCTCTTTGACGTTGTTAGAACCCTCATGATAATCACAAAGAGATTTCCATACCTCATATGCAGATTTGAGATGGATCACGCGTCAAGTCACTTCTTCCCAATCCTTGGATGATCGATTCGCTTTCTTGTTTGCCTCAACATGTGCTTGATTGGTTACATTGACTTCATCATTCTCGGGCACTTGATATGGCTTATATACCTTCTCCCAGATTGCAAAGCCCGAGCTTGAATGTACGCCTCCATCTTCGCTTTCGTAACTGAAAATCAACACCATCGAAAACACAAGGTTTTGTCGAATACCTATCCATCGCTACGGTTTCTAATCACCGGTTAAGATTAATTAGAAAACCTTGCTCGATACCACTTGTAGGATCGATATATATTAAACTAGCAATCAGAGGGGGTGAATGATTGCGCGAAGCTAAAATCAAATTTTGATTATTTTTGAAACACCCCAATTAACGATTCGGATTCGACAAAAACAGATTAACTTACGTTCACTAAAACAGTAATTTCTGATGATCCAACCGTCGGATTGACATGAAAGTTTAACTGTATAAACTAGATTCAAATCCGAAACTAACGCAATAAGAATCACTTCAATCGGATATACGGATCTAAAGATATTGTCTTTGCAATATGACTGTATCAATAGAGACGAAAATTAATCTAACCTTAATTACGAGATTAATCAACTTTCCTTGATGACGCCAATCTGCTCGTTGCCGTGAACTCCGGGTGTTGAATCCAGCCACAAGAAAATCACCAAGAGAATAACTAGTTGCCAATCTCTTCGCTGCGACAATGGAGTAGAATAGCCCCTTGCTGCAAGTCCCTACAGCTTCGCCGTGAAACAATTTTTCAGGTTGCCAAGCCTTCAAGTGCAAGCTTCTCTTTTCTTGCATGCATGCATGGATTTCACATGTGCATGCATACAGAGAAAACTTGACGATGAGACTTTGTCTTCTTTCTTTGCCACGGCCGCCAGAACTCACGCCATCCGAGGTTCTCACGGGAGGTCAATCTGCACTGCAAAGAAAACCAGCGCCACGGAGAAAACAAATCCGCCGCCAGAGACACAACGTCGAGAGACAGACGGAAGACTTCTAGTTGCTGGAAGCACTCACGCCAGACACATGCATGGAAAAATCTCTCGGCATTGAAATCAAAACGCTTCCTCTGCATGCATGAACTGGCCACGAAAACAAAAGTCGATAAAAACGCCACCGCCGCCAAAAACTTTTTATTTCTTTTGTCTAACAGTACTCCAACACCAAAGAGTACAAACCCTAATTTCTTGCTCTAGAATAAACAGAGGACACCTCCCTCTATTTATATAGAGCAACCACAAAGAGATTAAATACAACTCCACTTCCAACATGGAAAGAGTTCGTATCTATCTCAACTTGGCCCAACATGGCCAAAAACAAACACAGAGATTGAATACAACTCTACTTCCAACATGGAAAGAGTTCATATTTATCTCTACTTGGCCCACGTGGCCAAAAACATCTCTTTGCACGCGTACGGCCCACCTGCCGCACACACGTGACTAACCAGCCTTCATGTGCATGTTCCCTAGCCCGAACGTCCCACATGACATCCTCGACCACCAAGACCTCGGTTCCTCCCTGAACCTAGTCCCGAACCTCAGTTCCTCCATGAACCTAGTTCCGGTCCCGTCATCGACCACGTTCGCCCTCGAGCAACACCTGCACACGAATAAACAAACAACCAGTCCGAACACAAGTCCACGACTTGACTCAAGGTTAATCCATGCAACCACTCACACGAGTGCATTGCATCAAGCAAAACCATCATGCTATCACCAGCATAATAATCATATTAACATAGCACATGCACAAGCACCACACATGCTATAACCAACATCACTTTACAATGCCAATTTCACCATTCAACCAATTTTTCATCACATGATCTCACACAAGGTATAAAAATTAAGGACTTTTTCCTAGCTTTTTGCCAATCTTGGTGTTCGAAGAAAAGATCGGTTTGCTAAAATAGGTGTCATACCATTAAGAGGGATCATTTGTTAGTAGCTTGATAATGATAAAAAATCATGGCTCAAATCATGCTCATATTTAGTCATGCGAATTTCATGAAAAATCTTCTAAAAAATCAAAGTTTGTAAAACTAGCACTACCGCCTATGTAGGAGCGGTACTACCGCTGAGTTATGTGGTACCGGCCCTAAGGGCGGTAGTTATTTCATAGAACGATGAATTTTTTGAGAAATCCATGTGGTCGGCACCACCGCCCATTTAGGAGCGATACTATAGGAATCCGCTAGTATCGGGCAGGTAGTTATTTTCTAGAATGGTGTGTTTTGGGGGCTTTTGTCCTGACCGGCACTACCGTCCATATAGAAGTGGTACTACTAGACTTCAGGTAGTACTGGCCCCTGAGGTCGGTAGTTATTTTTCAGAGAAGGTTCAAAATGCACTGTTTTGAGATAGAAGGCTGGTACTAGCAGTCCTACATGGGTGTTAGTACCTAGGGTACTGTAGCAACGGATAGTAATTTTGCATGTAATGCATTATTCTGACCGTTATTCTAGGGGTTTGTTCTACTGGTACTACATGGATAGTAGTCTCGGGTTTGCTTAACCCCAATTGCTAGATTAATGGTTGGGGGCTATAAATACCCCCTCACCTACAGCAAGGGCACTCTCTTGGTCATTTATTGAACATTTGTGAGTCCTAGCAACTCTCTGATGATCCCTCATGCATTCAATTCTAATTTGTGAGTTGGTGAGAGCAATTCAAGTGTGTGCATTCTTTCTTGAGCCATTAGACACTTGATCAACCTCTATCATGTGTCGAAGCTCTATTGTCTTGGAGGTTGCTACCTCCTAGATGGCTTGGATGTGTGGAACTGATGATCTCTTCAAAGGAGATTGTGAAGAGACCTAGTGTCGGTGTAAAGGTCGGATCCCACCCACTTAGAACGGGGAAGAGTTACTACTAGTGATCGAGGGAGGCTCAGTTGCGCAATGATCTAGCTTGATTTATTCAAGCTTCCTCAATGTGAATTAGGGAAGACCAGCAAGTCTCTGAGATCATGTGAAAAATCATTGCATTCATCTTCTCGTAGTTTTCTCTTTTGTGATTCTAATTGTGCAATTTACTTTCTTACTGATCTTAGTGATTGATTATCTCTCTAGGATTGTTGCTCTTGTAAGACTTAGATTGTTGGTGCACTTAGCAAAACCTAGCTCATTTAGGCTTTTTTGTAAGGAAAAATAAGCTTTATTGATTACTCAACAATTGGGTTAGAATCTTGAGCAATACAATACTCAACATAGGAAGGATAGGACTGACACCACATAGCACTATGACACAATGCTGCCCGATGTACACCAGAGCTTCATAGGCTAAGAACTGGAACCTTGAACGATGACTATTCAAGTGATTAAGGATATTAATTGTAGCACAGCAATTTCATTCCAGCACTGTCGAACAACAAATTTATTCTGCAGCAAGGTAGAAACCTTCACGACATGTAAGGATTTCAACCTCCTCTACACTCGAGACACAAGGAAGGTAGCGCCAAGATGTTAGCAAAGTCCTTCCAACTCCATCTCCCACTATCACACCAATGCCACCATCTTCTAAAGTTTCAGAGAAAGCCCCATCTACATTGAGTTTCACCCAACCCTCATCTGGTGGAATCCACTTCACCAGCTTTCTTTGCATCACAAAATCAATAGGGTGTTGCAAGCCCAATGTTTTTCCCCCCTTCAAGTCTTGATCTCCAGAGTGTCGGATAGAGAATAGTGTACACCGATACTCCTCAAGGAATTTTACTAATCCCACATTGGAGACAAACCCACTAGCATGAGTGATGTTATTGCGGATTTACCAAGTACGCCAAAGAAGCAAGAGAAGCTTGCAACTCTCATCTTCAGGAAGCATATCTAAAATTAGAAGAAGCCAATCTAGCCCAGAATAACATAGGTGATCTTCAGAGGGGAGCTACCAAGGAACTCTCATTGCATGTCACAGGACTCGAGCATGATCACAAGATATTATAGCATGGTGTCCATCCTCATCAGTTGTGCCACAAATATTACAAAAATGATCAATGGCTAGTCAACGTTTCCACTTATTTACCTTTGTGGCCAATCCATCATGTATGAGCCGCCAAGAAAAAATTCTTGCTTTATGAGGAATAGGTAGACTCCAAAGCTTATTTCATTGGTTTCTAGTCCCATCTGAGTTTTAACTTGTTACCGGTTCTCCATCGTCTAGATTCTTCAACTGCATGCTCAATTTGTACGCACTACGAGCAGAAAACCACCCTGACTTTTTGTAATGCCATGCCACAAAAGCATTTATTGGTCTGCATAGCAGTTTAAATTTGAGTATTTCCTCAGCATCATGACAATGGAAAACATCCCTAACAACATCCTCTTTCCAGCATCCCCTTCCAGAGTCAATCAATTGAGAAACCCATTTTAGATGGCTTGGTCAACATTTACCATTTACAAGCAATCTATGTCCTCTTGGGATCCAAGGACTGCGCCAAATTTTCACCTTTTCACCAAAACCAATGCGCCAAATAACCCCCTTTTTAGTAAATCTAAACCATGAAAAATGTCTTTCCACATTGGTGAGGCATGGCTAGAAAACATTGTATCCAATAACTCACTGTTGGGAAAGTACTTGGCTTTAAGCACTTGTGCACAAAGGCTCTCCAGGATAGAGATAAATCACCAATCCTGGCACACCAGCAGAGCTTGATTAAAAGTTTTCAGGTCTCTGAATCCCAAATCACCATGACTCTTGCATCTTGTAAATTTATCCCATGCAATCCTGTCCGTGCAACGCTTGCCTCTTTCTACTCCCCACCAAAAATTCCAAATGCATGTAGTGAGCAAATTACAAGTTGTCACCGGTAGCTGGAAGACACTCGTAATATAAGTGGGAATTGCTTGCGCCACTGACTTGATTAATGTTAGTGTTAATCTTGTTAGAATAATTCAACATGTTAGTAGTTAGACTAGGATCTGCATGTAGTGCTGCGCGAGTCGACCATGCATGTAAAGCAAGCCATGGAGTGGAAGTCCTCATGCATTAGAGTTAGGAAGTAGTTGTGTTAATTAAGTGCAAGACTAGTTCAAGGCTGCATGCGTTAGATGAGGATCATGCCTGCATGTATTAGCCTTGGAAAGGGGATCTTGCATGCAGTCAGGATGGAGCCCGTGACCTATTCCAGCGCATGAAGCGGTCAGAGCGAGGGCCTCCAGGAGAACATGCGTAAGTGGCGTCAAGTCTGCGTAGATGTGCTATAAATACCTGTACACAGGTAGCTCAAGATGAGTAATGAGAATAGCTAGGGGTAGAAGAACGGTGCAATACTTGAGTCCGTTGTAATCTCAAGTCCGGCGCCTCCAAGAGTGTTACTCCTTGTATTCCTTCTAGAGCTAAGTACAAGAATACTAGTGTGTGTTCTCGGTGTACTCCGTCTAGCTCGTGTGTGTTAGATCTTGGGAATTCCAACAATTAAGACTTCCTTACCACCTATCGATTAGAACTTCTCACTCCACACTGCTAGACGCTTACATAACTTTTCATGCATAGGCTGGAATTTTTCTGCCTTCAACCTGCCTTTTGGAATTGGTAGGCCCAAGTAATTAGGCTCGAAATCAACTCTTTCAACACCCAAAGTTGAACAAATGGCTTCCGCTACACATGGGTCACCATCCTCTTTCGAAAGAAGTGAACACTTGCTAGGATTAATTAACTATCCAGTCCCTTTTGCAAATTGGCATAAAATATCTCTTGAATACAACTAGCTTGTTCCACTGTCGCCTTAAAGAAAAGAAGGCTATACCCGGGGCACATCGACACACCTTCAGTTCTTGAATACATTCCTCATGTAGTTCTTTTTGCAACAGAGCAAATAGGCCATCAACAACAAAAAGGAATAAATATGGAGACAGAGGATCATCTTAGCTGAGACCACGTGAGGGTTGGAAGGAGTCCACAGGGACTCCATTGAAGCACACCTCATAACAAACAGTGGTGACGCAACACATAATCCACTGCACTTAAGTGCGATGAAAGCGCTGCTTCAAAAGGACACCTTGCAAATAATCCCAATCCAAACGGTCATACGCCTTTGATAAATCCAACTTGAAAGTACAAAAATTACTCCGGTCATTAGATGCATGCTGAATTGCTTAAGTACACTCAAAAGCTATGAGTGCATTGTCGGTGATCATTCTCCCTGGCACAAACACGCTTTGATTTGGGGAAAAAATATCTTGCGAAAGGGATGCAAGAATTTTTTTTTAAATAATACATTTTTTATTCAAAATTTCAAAAATATACCACCAAAAAAATTACAGAAATATACTCCTATCGCCCGTTGGATGGACGACAGGGGCCTAAATAGCAAAATAAATGGGCGACAGGAGGCCACGTCACCCCCAGCCTCCTGTTGCCCGATGAAATGGCGACAGGGGCCTAAATAGCAAAATAAACGGGCGACAGGAGGCCACGTCACCTCCAGCCTCCTGTTGCCCGATGAAATGGCGACAGGAGCCGAAACGACCCCTGTCACCTAATGAAATGGCGACATGAGCTAAATCGACCGATGGTCGGGCGACAGGGAGGCGCGGGCTCCTGTCGCCCGACCAAAGTGCGACAGGGACGTTTATAAAAGGCTATCGCCCGGCACTGTTCCCATTTCATCCAAACCGAAACCGAGTTGAAACAGAGAAAGAGAGGAAGAGGAAGGAAGAGGGGTGAGAGGAGAGGAAAAGTAAGAGAGGAGGCACTGCGCGACATTTTAAGGTAAATTTTCGTTGTATACTTTTTCTAGCAGTAAATTGTGGTAGATTAGAAATAATTTTAGATCTAGGTTACAGATAGATATAGGTAAATTGATAGGTTATGGATAGATCTAGGTAAATTGATAGGTTATAGATAGTTCTAGTGAATTTAAATATTTTTTACGGATAGGTGTATATGGGTATATATTGATGGAAATATAGTTAGGAATGTATATATTTTTTACAGATATAAGTACATCGATATGAATGTATATGTTGTTAGGAATGTATATTTTTTTTACAGATATAAGTACATTGATACGAGTTAGTAGGAATGTAGATGTTTTTTACGGTTAGATATATATTTTTGTAGCATGTACGTATACTTATGTTAGATCTCACAGTAATTTTTACGGAAAGTTATTAATTTGTGGGTGAATAAATGGATTCGCAGATATGACAGAACGAGTTCCATTTAGAATCTATTGTGGAGAGGGGGTTGTAATGCATGGTTTGGAGGATGTAGATCTAAGTAACATGCAGTATGTGGACAGAAGTTTGAGTAGGGTCGAGGAGCGCACATTTGGTTCTGTGTTGAAATGGTTGTATTATACTTTTCGGATGGAACAAGAGAAGTGCGAGTTGAAGGTATTTTGCCTATGTAGTATGCGAAACGACCCTATTTACTGGGAGCTAGTTGAGCTGAAGGGAACCGCATCGTGGAGATCATATGTGAGGGGGGGGCAGAGCAACGGGGATGGAATCGGGTGCTTTTAGTGCAAGCATATGAGAGGGATGTTGCCCCCCAGCAGCAGTTGGACGCCAGTGAGTGTAGTCAGCCTCAAAATGAGCTCAGTTTCGGTGACATCGAAATTGGGGGATCTAGCCGTGAGAAGCATGTTCAGCAATGCAACGATGACATCATTTGCCAAAATGGTGAACAGGTTGAGTTTCGGGAGGATGATGAAAATGTTGGCCAAGAAGCACGGGGACTGGTAGACGAAGGTGAGCAAATTGATGAAATAACAGCTAGGATGGAAGAGGAAGACCGTGAGTACAACATAGCAGAAGAGGACAATGACGATGAGTTGGATGAGGAAGATGGAGGTACGGAGCCGCTTGTGCCAGCCGAGTGGAGCACGTAGCAATTTGATAAGCTGGTTGTCAATGAAAGCAACGATATACCTTGGCAGTATAGTGACAATAAGGTTAGGCCTAACAGTATGTACCCGACAAAAGAGGCTGTGCAGGATGCCGTGAAAGATTGGGCTTTATCATTAAGAAGAACTTTCAGGGTTAAGAAATCCACCCCAACCTGCCACGACGTGGTGTGTGAGATCCGTGGGTGTCCGTGGAGAGTGCACGCGTACAAGCCCAAATGGGACACCCATTGGCTATGTTCGAAGGTTGAGCAGCATACCTGTATGACTGAGGAAACAGTGATGGCTCACAGGAACCTATCGTCTGGGTATGTCACGAACATCATGTACGCAGAGATAGTGGAGAACCTGAGTTTTGAGCCCCGTGCTATGATCCGAGCGATCGAGAACAGATATCAGTACACAATTAGCTATGGGAAGGCGTGGAGGGTGAAATAGAAGGCATTAGAAATGAGGTTTGGAAAGTTTGAAGACTCGTACCATAACCTACCCGCACTGCTCAGTTGCATCCAGGAAAGAAATCCTAGGACCTACTTGATTATCAAGATTATCCATCAATCAAGTGGCCAACTAAAAGGCATCTGAGGAGAGTGTTCTTCGCATTCAGAGCTTACATTAAAGCGTTCTATCACTGTCGTCCATTGTTGTGCATGGACGGCACATTCTTGACTGGAAAATACAGAGGGCAAATATTGACAGCTGTGGGCGTCGATGGGAACAACCAGATTCTACCTATTGCCTTTACCTTCGTAGAAAGCGAGAACTACGAGAGTTGGTTGTGGTTCCTACGAAACTTGAAACTCGGGGTGGTCAAAACTCGTCAAGATGTGTGCGTGCTGCATGACAGGCATGTTGGGTTGCTTAGTGTTATCAACCAGCTGCAAACAGGGGAAGAGAAGCCATTCCCATGGCCTGACTTGCAGAGTCGATGGTGCATGAGGCATTTGGGTGCAAACTTCTATAAGCAATTCAGGAACAAACAACTGATGAACATGTTTAAAAGACTATATAAGCATAATCGGGAGAGCAAGTTCCGAACTCTGCGGAAAAATCTTGATGAGCTGACAAGAAAACACAAGGAGCAGACGAACAACACTAGTGCCAGTGGAACATAGGAGCAGGCGGAGCCTCTTTTCTCCCTACCAACAGAGGATGAGGCGACTAACCGTCGTCAGAGGTAAAGGACAATCAAATGTTTCTCGGACTAGATCAAGCACGAACCGAAAGAGAAGTGGTCACTGTTATATGACACACATGGTGCCAGATACGGTGTGATGACCACTAACTTTGCAGAAGTTTACAACTGGGTAATGCGAGGCATGAGGTGTCTTCCGTTGGTAGGAATTGTCGAGGTAGTGTTGAGGGGTACAACCAAGTACTTTGTGGACAGGCATGCAGCTGCTGACATAGTAATGAGAGATGATAAGTTCTTGTACTCTTCGATGATCACTAAATACATAGATGAGAAGAGTTAGAACGTGGCCAAACATAGAGCTATCAAAGTTAGTGCACGGACACTGCGCTTCAAGGAGATTTTTTTCGTAATTTTTGGGTCGTATCCGGTGGGCCCCGCGAGGCTACGAAAACCCCTAAGTAGCCATGATTTTCGTAGTTTTGTGGCCGCGAGTGCCTTTTTCGATTTTCGCAACTTTGTGCCGGGGCAATGCCTGGCCAGGTCACCCATTGATAAGTGCTGCCCACGTTGCGTAGATCGCTCGTAATTTTTGGGTCGTATCCGGTGGGCCCCGCGAGGCAAGGAAAACCCCTAAGTGGCCACAATTTCTCAGATCAGAAGTTACAGCGGAAAGTAAAGTAGACCACACTCTTCATTACGACATAAAACTAGGATGCGCATCACGAACAAGAAAAATAATTATTACAACTTAACATCTACTGAGTGGATCGAGGCCACTTCCCCTTCGCCCATGCCTCCGGTGGGGCTTCTCTGGCACGACGTGCCCTCTCTCGTTTCCTCTCTCTCTCGGCCTCCTTCTCCTTCGCTTCCTTTCGACGTGCCTCCTCGCATGTGGCGTCACGCTGCGCTTGAAGCTGCCGCCTGAACTCCTCTTACCGGTTGGCTTGATCAACTAACCTTTGGTCCTCGGGGTTGATCTCCATGTCATACCACTGCTCAAATTCACACAGCGGCGGAGGCGACTGCATGAAACATAAATTAGCAATGTTTCATTTACAAATATTATGAAACACATATGATTGTTACCAGTTGGCAATTCTTCAGGCTCTTCTCCGGCGGATCGAATTCGTAGTTGCGGCACTTCCATTACCTCCTCTTCCAAGTTGGAATTTCCTAAGAATAGACAAGCCTGCAAGCATCTCCGCACAGGCACATCGGTGGGACAACTCCAAAAGGTACGAAGAGGTCCTGGTACGCGATGTTGCGCGGCCACTCCGAAGCACCTCCCTCTTCTTTCGCCTTCCCCTTTCCCTTTCCACTCGCACGCTTCGGCATTTTTTCCTCTTCTCCTTTCTTTCTTTCCTCTCTTTTCTTCCTTCTTCTCTCCCTTTCTTCTCTTATTTGCTGGTTGATTGAACACAGTGCCGGACGCGGATATAAATAGAGGAAAGCCTTCCTATCGCCCTATGGTCGGGCGACAGGGGCCCTGTCAGCCTCTGTCGCCCGACCATCGGTCGATTTAGCTCCTGTCGCCATTTCATTGGGCGACAGGAGGCTGGGGGGTGACGTGGCCTCCTGTCGCCCGTTTATTTTTCTATTTAGGCCCCTGTCGCCCATCCAACGGGCGACAGGGGTATATTTCTGTAATTTTTTTTTGGTGGTATATTTTTGAAATTTTGAATAAAAAAATGTATTATTTAAAAAAAAATCAGGATGCAATCCGTTAACCATACACTTTGAAACCACCTTATACACTACATTGCACAAGCTGATAGAGTGATAGACCGGAAATCTGCCAATGTTTCAAGAGAGCTCTTCAGCTCTTCTTGGGAATTAAATTAAGGGGTCAATCTGAAAAAGAGCGTCACTGATCTCATCTGTAAAAGGCTTGCATAAGCTTCATTCATCTCATCAGTGACCAGAGGGTTGAAAAGAGTAACAAGTGCCTCGTGCTATATGTTCATGTCACCAGTAAAGAGAGTTTTGAAATAATCCAATGTGAGTTTTTTTCATTTCCTCCTTTTTGTCACACCATGTACCATCTGTTCTTCTAAGACCAGCCTTTTGATGGAAATACTTCGTGTTTTTGTCACCCTCCTTAAGCCAAGAAATCCAGTGATCTCTAAAGCCAAAGCATTTCTTCTGTATAGAGCACTTCATTCATCCTGGACACAGTTTCTTGTACTTGTTGGCGATGGTCATCAGAATTTAGAGCATGCAATTCTGACAGTTTTGCACGCAGCGACTCCAATTCTTTCCTGACACTGACACTGAAACTTTTCTTGGCTCCAGCTCTTCAGAGATTGCATGACCGACTTTAAAGCCTGTGCCACATCCCCCAAGTTCTTTTTATGCTTGTTTTTCTCCCAGGCCTGCATGATCTCTTCTCCCAATTACTCCTCTCTCCCACATGATTTCATACCTAGAATGGTGATTACCTCTCCTCTGCCTTTCCTCTTTAGTTAGTCGGAGAAGTAAAGGACAGTGGTCAGAGCAAGGGGAAGAAAGGTGCTCGACCAAGGCATTAACAAAAATATCCATCCACTCGGTTGTAGCTACTGCTTGGTCAAGTCTCACTTTTATATTACGCCTCCCCTGTTTCATGTTATCATAGGTCCAAGGAGGGCCCGAAAAACCAATATCCTGCAGCTCACAGATTTCGAGGACATCCCGAAACACCTCCATTTGACGCTCTCCTCGTCGAGTTGCTGAAAAATGTTCGAACTGCCACATAGCTTCATTGAAATCACCAATTACCACCCCAGGAGCCTTTGACTTATCTTTCAGACGCTGTAAAATTTCCCACATAAGATGACGGTCCTCCACACGAGGTTCTCCATAGACAAAAGTGGCTGTCCAATGTGGTGACATCGGGTCTTCACTAATCAAAACATCTATGAATCTTGTCGACATTCCTAGCAATGAAACATCTATGCACTCATCCCAGAACAGAGCAATACCACCACCATTTCACTTACTATCGACTGCCAAGCAACCTTTCATACCTAGGCGCCACCTGAGGTTTTTCATTCTGCTCTCACTTTGCCTCGTCTCTGACAAGAAGACAATTTTGGGGTTATATTGCTGCACTAGGGCAGCCAGATCCCGAACTGTCCGGGAGTTCCTCGTCCCCCGGAAGTTGCAAACGAGAGGATTCATTGCTCCTGACGGGGCTCGCCATGAGCACCCGTCAGGTTGCAGCAGACGTATAGTTGTTGTTAGCAAAACGACTTCTCTTTACAACTCTACTCAGATTATCTCCTGTATGTATCACTAGCGCCATCATCTCACTAGCAGTCAGTTCTTTCTGATTTTCAGCAGCTCTTTTACCCAAGACAGAAGGTGAATCAGTCAGCTGAACTTCCAAACCTTCGGCATTCTTCTGCAGAGATTGTTTTATTGTACCGAAAGCATGACTTATAGTGACATCTCTAGCACTTTCAGCTACAGTAGAACTTACATTCTTCCGTTTTTGGGGCTTGACTTTAATTTGGTATTTCCAGATCCTATCAGAAATCGCTGTCGAGCCAACATCAACCGAGTCGAACTTTTGTCAGACCAGGAATAGTTCTGGCCTGTCGTCTGATGCAGAACTTTAACCCGACTGGGAAGACCATCAATTTCCCCCTGCTGCATTGTATCATTGCTCTGGTCTTTGCCCGTAGCTTCAATTTGATTCTGAACATTTAGTCTCTCCACTTTCCCTGCAAGATCGTCCGCATCCTCCTTATTATCTGCTTCCGAGAACAAACAGAATCTTCATCCTGGTTCTCCACCGAGACTTGAGATGGGACAAGATTTTCAGACACCCCATGGGAAGACGAGGCTGCCTTTTCCTTCCTTGATGCCGCCGAAGCAGAGGGGCTAGCTTTAGGATTACTACCAAAATCCAGGTTTCTAGCCACTGAGGGGCTGTTTGGCAGAGCTCCAGCTCCATTTTTTCAGCTCTGCTCCACAACTCCACTGTAGAGCAGCTCCACTGCAGAACTAGAGTTGGAGTTGTGGTGTTTGGCTATAAGATTAGCTCCAGATCCTAGAATGATGGTGAATGGTCAACATTACCCTCAAAGAAAGGCTTATTGGCTGTGATTTGTTTTTTTCTCTAATATTTTTCAGACCATCTACTATGTGTTTATTTTGTCCGTACCTGTATGCAAATAACTCTTTGTTTATTAGATAAAAGCAGCCTCAAAAGTTTGCTATATTCTACGAAGATGTGCAGTAGATGTAATAATAGTTTCCGTCACTAGCAGACAAATTTAACTCAGCATGTAACAAAGGATTTATATTTCAACAAATTTGTCTTGATATGAACAAATTTGTCAAAGGTCCTTAAGCACATGTTGCCGCTGCTTTTAAGGAAAACGAACAGAACATGTTGCCACAGTAGTATCACTACAGAACCATTACAAAAAGAAAATGATCCACACTATAAGATTAATTCCATGAAATATATAAGTGAAATGGTTCCATCAAAGAACATATAGGAAAAAATAAGATTAATTCCATGAAAGCGCAATAGCAGTTGCCAATTCATCTCGAAATGCATCCATAGTCACAACATTTGGTTGACTAGTTGTCCCATCTGACGCTTGGTAAGGAACTGCATATTTGTTGTATCTTTCTGGTATGGTAGGTATGTAGTTAGGATCTCGATCAACTTTTTCGAAGTCCCAGTCTCCACTAGCATGCTCACGTATGAAGTTATGAAGCACCATAGTAGCAGCAACAATCATTTTCTGTTTGTGCATCGGATAGCTTGGCATCTTGTACAGGATTTGCCACTTCATCTTCAAAACTCCAAATGATCGCTCGATAACATTACGCACGGATGAGTGCACTCTATTGAACTTCTCCCTAGGAGTATTCGGTTCCATACCTCTATGCCACTCAGGTAAATGATATCTTTCTCCCTTGTATGGTGCTAGGTAACCAGGTCGGTTAGGATAGCCCGCATCAACAACATAATACTTGCCTGTCAAAATAAAAAGGTAAAGCAAGTTATTATTTCAATACAATACTTGCTTGTAAATTTCATGAATAATTGAAAGTGCATTACCTTGTGGAGGATGTGGAAATAACTCTCGATCCACTCTGATCGCATGGTACAATACACTTGTGTCATGCATTGCTCCCGGTTGACCAGTTGATACATAAGTGAATCGCATATCAAAGTCACAAACTGCGAGCACATTTTGGGTTGGAATTCCAGTTTTTCCAACATACCTTATTTGCTCTTCAGGCGCAAGAGTTACACGAATATGAGTTCCATCAAGAGCACCAATGCAATCTTTGAAGTGTGGATAAGCTCTCTTATCATCTCTAATCCTCTTATGGACAGTTACGAAATTAGGATCTTGAGGTCTTAGGTAATCTTTTGCCATAGCAACCAAGCAGTTTAGAACCTCATCAAACTTCCTACTAATGGTTTCACCTGAATGCTTAAACCGATTTTGACCTCTCCTATTTGACTCACATCCACCACATATAAATAGAAAAATTGCTAGCGTTTCATAAGTGCTCATGTGTATAGATGATTGCAATCCATACCTATTCACCAGCAAACCATGTAGATCCATGAAGATAGTTTCATTCATACGTAGTTGGGTATGACATTCTCCAGGAGTCTTTAGCGTCTCAATCAACCATCCCATGCCACTTGTTCGTGATGTCCTTGGTAGTGCCTTGTGTAGGTAAAACTCACAATATATTTGAGCTATTTCAGCAGCACCCAGAACCATATCAAAAAAGTTTTCCAACTCTTCACTAGAATCATCACTATCACTTTCAGACATCTGTACAATAAACATCAATATGAGACACAACAATAATAATAGTCTTCAAATACAATGACAATAATTAATAGTCTTCAAACACAATGATAATAATTAATAGTCTTCAAACAAATTGTCTTGAAACACAATGACAATATCCAAACATGACAAATATACATAAATTAGTTTATTTATGTATATTTGCAATGTGCCACAACCTGGAATGTCCTGGCACATTGCAAATATACATAAATTAGTTTATTAATCATGGAATGTGTTGGCACATTGGAAATATGTGCAGAAACTAACCTTCTTTGCCTTCTCCCACCATTCATCATCCTGTTGAAGAGTACCTTTCTCATGGTCCCAACCCCCACCTGTCTGCCTCAACAACAACTTATTCCATGCTGTAAATTCAATTTTCAACTTATCCCACTTGTTCTTGATTTGAGTCTTGTTCAGTTCTATGCCTGTTCTTTCTTTAAACCTTTTTCTAATCTCTATGTAACCAACAGAGTTCAAGTGCGTGTTTGGTCGGTTTCCAATCTCCACTTGTTCAGCAAACAACTCACAAATGATTCTAGTATTCAAATCATTCCACTCAACAGCCATCTGCGTGAGCACAAAAGAATGAGTGGCAATCACTGATGCAGCTTTGGTGTTGTTGCTTTTTTTTTACAGATTGGTAAGGTTGCCAAAGCCTTAGGTATTAGCAAAGAAATGCAATCATATGGCATCAAGCATAATAACAAAACTTACTCTATGCTGATCAGTGGATTTATCCGTTTACATGACTTTGCAAATGCTTTCAGCATATTCGAGGAAAATGCTAAAATCAGGTCTTCAACCTCACTGGGCAGTTAGTTGCATTGCTCATCTTTTTATAGTTGACAAAGCATACATGCTCACCCTTTTTTTGGTCTCTACATTTCAATTCTTTTTTTGGTCTCTACATTTCAATTCTGAGTTGATTTCTGAATTCTGACATTTGTTGCATCAGTTCAATTTGAAATGTTTCAGTAAAAAGGAGTAGCAGGACAAAATTGCATTGACGCATGGAAAAATTCCATATAAACTACCATAGATGGATCAGATGATATATGCCCCCAGCGAAATTCTGGGCAGTCTTTCATGGGAAACCAAATGGTGAAGAACCTTAGGAGTGTGTGGCAAGATTTAGGGATATTACCAAGTTCGACAAGATAGTGAGATGATAGGACATAAAAGACCAACACAAATGTGAAATACAGGTAGGCAATTAACAACCTTTTTTGGGACTGACAATTACCTACTTAAAAATAACAAACAAACAAAAGAAACTTTGGAAAACCAACAAACAACTTGATGAGAAAGCCAGAACGCCCAGAAACATCCTTACTTGTAAGCATTGCAACACTATGAGAGTACTACAAAATGTAAACATTGTCAGAATCTTTTACTGGTTCAGTGAGAGACACTTGCATTCATTTCATGACTGGTGGAGTGGATGATACTACTTGGCCAGCTGCTCAGAAAAGCACCACTAGTATTCATCACTTGATAGTTTTCACTCAACAGCCATCTACACAACTTGTTTCATTTGAGCAGTGCTCACAAAAATGGCAACAACGAAAGCAATCGAGCTTGGGTGTAAAAGTTGGCTCTGGAGTCTGACCGTGCTACAGAAATGACAAGAATACACTTGTTTCATTCGGCAGTGCTCACAATCAAATAGCTACTTGTTTATACGTTTCTACTGATTCAGGAGAATGCTAAAATGAACAAGAGTGATCACTATAAATTAACAAGGCAGCTAGCTTGAATCTCAAAAAATAAAAAGGGACACTGGTTCAGTTCAATTGCCAAACATATCTGGTCCTATGGAATTCCTACAAAATTTCATTCATCTCAACTTTCATCTAGTACTACACAAACAAGCAATACATCTGGTCCTACATCTAATTCCACAATGCTCACCAGAATTAACACAAGTACAGAAGCAATAATCTGGTACTACACAAACAAGCAACATTCATCTCAACTTTCATCGCAACTTTCATCTCAAATTCATCTCAAATTTCATCTCAAAATCATCTCAACTTTCATCTGGTTCTACACAAACAAGAAACATTCATCTAAAGTTCATCTTTGACTAGCGGATTAGCGGATTCACCTTGGCAAGCTGTGATGGACAGCAGGAGTGGAGGGAGACGCGAGGAGGGGCAGCACCGGCCGCGCTGGGAGGAGGGGCAGCTGAGGCCATGTTGGGAGGAGGTCCGCTCCCATGGAGGAGGGTTCTTGGCGCCGGTGCTTTGAGGTGAGGAGGAGGAGGAGCGAGGCGCCGGTGCTTGTTGGGAGTGAGAGGAGGGCGCGATGGCTCTGTTGTGAGGGGCGAGGAGAGGAGGGCGGAGGCGGCGGCCGGGAGGAGGCGGCGGCAGGAGGCGCGCGGCGGGAGGGGGAGGCCAGCCCTGGCAAGGGAAGGGGAGGCCGGGTCAGATTGGGAAAAGTGAGGGTGTGCAGTGGCAAGGTGGGTAATTTCATCTCAACTCCATGTCTACTCTGAAAAAACCCATCCGTGGAGCACCTTTTTCCTTGCTCCAAAAAACTGTACTAGAACTCTTGCTGCTCCACGGAGTTGCCTGCTCCATTATTTTGTGGAGTTTGGGTGTTTGGCAGTGCTCCACCCAGATTCGGGGTGGAGTTGGGAGCTGGAGCTCTGCCAAACAGCCCCTGAATGTGCAGGATCGGCCGTGGTTGTCCGACGCCTGTGCTCAAATTTCTTATACGGGAAGCCCGTAACTCTAAACCGTAGCGAATGTCTGGCCTATCCTTCACCTCATCAACGCAGTCACGTTCAGTATGCCCCATGCAGTCACAGTAAAAGCAAAAAAGTGGTACGTTCTCATACTTGAGGTTATACTTTTCTGCGTCTATTCTCCCTTTAGGCTTTATCATCAGATGACGCCGGAGTGGCTTGTCGCATGGCAAAGTCACCCTTATGCGGAAAATTTTCCCACAGTTTCTTCCATTGACGTCCACATCTATTTCCAACACATTACCAAGCCTACCACCTAGCACCTCCCTATATTTTCAGTCATCATAGCTCTCGGGAGATCATGGATTTGCACCCAAATTGGTATGACATTTAAGCAAACCTCGGAAGGTCTGTTAAATTATTTTAACATAATATGGTCTATGTAAATTACAGAATGGTTCTTATAATAAAAGGTCTTAGTGTGATGGTTGCTAGACTAAAAGATTAAGAATCATGGGGTTTAAAATCCCTCTCCTCTCCCTTCCAAATATTTAGTTGTGTACTATTTAGTGTTATTAAGCATAATGTTACAGGAGGAATTACATCTAAGCATCAGTTTCCATACATATATTGCTGCAATTAGAATAAGTGATGAATTGCTGGCTACATGTATTAAAGTGCTGAGTTACAGTCAAATTTTAGTGCTGAAATTGCTTGTTTAAATGCTAAAAACTCCTTGCATTTAATTGGTAACTCTTTTGGTTAATGCATGCATATGAAACTTCTTTAGGAGGAATGTTACAGAGGAACCTCTCCTTGGCTATAAAAGGGACTCCACCTGTACATCAAGGATGTGTGAAGGAAAAAAAGAATAGTACACATATAAAAGAAATCTCGGTTCTTTAATCATCAAAAGAACTATATTAGTAGAAGGAAGAGAGGAGAGAAAAACTCGATATGTAAGGTGTTGCTAATATGTCTCAAGGTGGGTTTGTGCTTTTGCACATATGAAGGATAATTTGTGCTTCTGCACTA
Source organism: Guadua angustifolia (assembly GCA_036346375.1). Taxonomy (NCBI): domain Eukaryota; kingdom Viridiplantae; phylum Streptophyta; class Magnoliopsida; order Poales; family Poaceae; genus Guadua; species Guadua angustifolia. Next base: position 56,171,011 of record CM070504.1, on the reverse strand, counting down.
TAAAAGTTGCTTATATGGTTGAATCAAAATGTTCTAAATGATCTTATAACTTCCACATTTATGCTTTCATTTGGTATCAGAGCCATGTTTTTAGCACTTTTGATTCACCATTATAATTGTTCTTTTGTAGTATGATATAAACGCATAAGTGAAATTGCATTTGTTCATAGTTTTTTCTTATGCAATTGCGTGATTCGTCATAGTAATGTTATTTAGAGCAATAAAATGATATTTTATTTCCAGTATTGTTATTTGGATAATATGAAAGAAATATGTTTGCATCTGTCTATAATGTTTAAAGACGGATTTTTTCTTTGTCCATGAAATCACAGTTTATTTTTATGAGCAAAAGTAAAAGTGATATGCTAATTAAATATTTATTATTGAAAGCATGTTTGTCACCAAAGTGGCCTTGCTTAAAAAAGGATCATAAATATTTAGTTGAGCATTTCAATTGTTCATATTCTATTTGATGCTGTTAATTGAAAAATATAATGAACAATTGAGTTCACGAATTGTAATGCTAGGAGGTCGCCCAAAGGTGGACCATTGCTTACAATGGATGATATGAAAGAGGTTAATCAATATGCCTAGTCAATCTGTTAGTTTATCCAAAGATAGCATGCACATTGACTTGAGTATAGTTGATTATCTATTAAAGTTTTTTTATTTTTAGCATCATTATTGATTCCAGCCGTGTATCTAAATTTCATCCAAAGATGTTTTTAGATGCACACTTAAAGTTTGTTATTGCATGAATCTATTTTGTTTACTCAAAGTATTAATCTGTGAACATATTAAATTTTGCAGCATCCATTAATTTAATGAGTCAAGGTTTTGGGCTTGTCAAGTTTAATGGGTTGAACTATGTTGACTGGTCTGAACAGATCCGGTTTCAACTGGGTGTTATGGACTTAGATCTAGCATTAGTTCTTGATGAAAAGCCTGCAGCCATTACAGATGAAAGTATTGATGAGGATCGTTCCCTTTATGAAGCACAGGAGCGGTCTAACAGGCTAAGCTTGAACATGATGCGCTTGACAATTGCTGAAAATGTCAAGCCGTCATTGCCTAAAACTGATAATGCAAAGGAATTTATGACGGTTAAAAGAGTATTCTCAATCGTACATTACAGACAAGTCTCAGAGTTGGGAGTCTTATGAGTGAACTAACGACCAAGAAATTTGATTGGTCTATTCCGTGCATGATCATGTGATTAGCATGGCAAATATTGCCGCAGTTAACATATATGGGAATGGACGTAAGTGAATCATTTCGGTCCAATTCATCATGAACTCCCTACCTCCGAATTCGCTCGCTCGGTGCATTATAACACCATAAAAGAAAAATGGAACCTTCAATAATGTAAAGCCCAATTGGTTCAGGAAGAAGGGAGATTAAAGAAAATAAGGGATCACTCTGTTCATCTTACAATGCACAGAGGTGCAAGTAGCAGCAAGGAAAAGCCAGGGAAGAAGGGTAAAGATAAGGCTCCACATCAAGTTAGTGAAGGCCAAATCCATAAAAAGCTGAGATGCCACTTCTGCAAGAAGGTCGGTCATTTCAAGAAGGATTGTCCTAAGAGAAAGAAATGGTTCGAACAAAAAGGTATACATTATGTTTCTGTATGCTTTGAATCAAATTTTGTTGAAGTTCTTAGCCATACCTAGTGGTTAGATTCTGGTGCTACTACTCATGTTTCACATGTTACACAGGGATTCCTTTCAATCCAACCCATAAGCGGATGTAAAAAGTTTTTGTACATGGGGAACAGAATGAAGGCACAAATTGAAGGGATCGGGACTTATAGAATAATCCTTGATACCGGTCTACTCTTAGATCTGAAGAAGTGTCTTTATGTTTCTGAATGTACTAGAAATTTAGTATCTATGGGAAAGTTGGATATAATAAATTTTAAGTTTATGGTTGGAGATGATATATTTTCATTATATAAGAATAAGTACTATTATGGTTCTGGTACTTTAATTGATGGTTTATACCGCTTCAATCTTAATGCTGATTTTTTGAATCCCTGTTTCATGTTGAACATATTATTGGTAACAAATGTAGTGCACATAATGAGCGTTCTGCTTTCTTGTGGCATAAAAGATTGGGTCACATATCCAAAGAAAGAGTTTTAAGGTTGGTGAAAAGTGAAATTTTACCTCAGTTGGATTTTGTTGACTGGAATGTGTGTGTGGATTGCATTAAGGGCAAGCAAACCTCACACATATCAAAGCACCCAGCTACAAGAAGTACTGAACTGTTACAGTTAATACACACTGATATTTGTGGTCCTTTTGATGTTCCTTCCTGGGGCGGTGAAAAATATTTTATCACATTTATTGATGACTTCTCACGTCATTGTTACCTATACTTGCTGCATGAAAAGTCTCAAGCTGCGAGTATCCTAGAGGTGTTCGTTAATGAGGTGGAAAGGCAGCTCGATAGGAAAGTCAAGGTGGTGAGATCGGATAGAGGTGGTGAATATTTTGGAAAGTTTGATGAAAGTGGACAATGTTCAGGTCCATTTGCAAAGTTTCTTGAAAGCCGAGGCATTTGTGCATAGTATACAATGCCCGGAACACCTCAACAAAATGGGGTGGCTGAAAGGCGGAATCGTACTCTCATGGAAATGGTTAGGAGCATGTTAAGTTATAGTGATGTACCCTTATCTTTGTGGATGCACGCATTAAGAACTGCTGTGTACTTGCTAAATAGGGTTCCTAGTAAGTCAGTTCCTAAGACTCCTTATGAACTGTGGATGGGAAGGAAACCTAGTTTGAGGCACCTGCATGTTTGGGGCTGCCCAGCAGAAGTAAGAATATTCAATCCACATGAAAAAAACTCAATGAAAAGACCATTAGTGGTTACTTCATCGGCTATCCTGAAAAATCAAAAGGGTACAGATTTTACTGTCCTAACCATAGTACAAGAATAGTTGAGTCTGGAAATGCTCGGTTCATAGAGAATGGTGAAATCAGTGGGAGTGGTGATCCATGAAATGTTGATATCAAAGAAATTAAGTCCAACCCTACTCCCAGCATTGTTGTATCACCGTTACACAACACTGCAGAAAATATGTCGGGACCCGAATTCACTATCCGGAAACCCTCTGTGTTTTCAGCACTAGTCCCAGGATCAGCAGCTAGTGCCCACAGTTAACAAAGATGAATATCACAATCATACACAACGGATTAATAAATAAAGAATTCATCTTTTAATATAACATGTTGATCAACCTTAAGGTCAACTTACAATTGTGGAGCCTAGATGGCTTCAACTCAGAGTAAAATGAACAACAGCGGAACGAAGAACGTCGGTGAATCCCATCAAAATACCACAGGCATTTGACAAGGTTCAACTCCTAGATATTCGCCTTCTTGCAGAACTTCTCCTCCTTCGAAGACAAAGACTTCTCCTCAACTAGTGATGTTTTGTTAAAGCAAGGGTGAGTACACAACCGTACTCAACAAGTCATGCACAGAATGCAGTTCTATTACTACATGCATGGCTTATTCCAAAGGAATGGTTGAATGGTTCTTTTGCAATAAAGCAGCATTCACAAATAATCATAATAGATAGAAAAGCAGTAAAACAATAATACCCATAATAAATTTCGTAATCATTCTTAAGTAAAGCATTTCTCATTCTTAACCAATTTTCATATCACATTGTTCACATTCCCAACCTCATTTTATTTTCAAAACTCTACCCCTTGACTGTAATCCCCGAGCATTGTCCAGTACTGCAGACTCGGCTATTCGAATAGTTTTTACACTCTGCAGAGGTTGTACACTTTACCCACAAGATACAATCAACTCATCACGTCAGCCGTGAATCGCCATACAAGAGTATGCGAATGAGCGATCATAACAAAGCCTTTCAGAAACTTCTATCTCAACCTAGGAACCTCTCCGGGTTGCCTTCACTATCACTTCCCTCACACTGAGCCGAAGTATAGGACCGACGAACACCGTTGCAATTTTTATTATTCTTTACTCTTTATCTTCGATCCTTGATCTTCAATCTCCGCTTGCTTGCTTCTCACTCCTTCGAGCGACTTCCAGCAACGCGTCTAACGATAAACAAGCACAAATGCAACAAAACTCAAAAAGCAAATCAAGTAAACTCCAAATTAAGAACGAATAGCATTGGGCACAATGGCTTAGATGAAATTAGGGACTTGAATGGATTAGGTCGATGATTAGACAAAAGAGAATGGCTTTCCGAAAATACACCGAAGAGAAAGATTAATAACTGGGAAAGAAGGACTGATATTCTGAAGAATATTTCTTCCGAAGTTATTATCTTGATTGGATAGCCGATGTCATATGGACTCTCGATCTATAGACCGGGTCCATAAAGATATGTTAGTTCACGATGAACTAAGCTAATGCTCGAGGTTGACTTTCATTGACTAAGTAGATACACAATCAAACAAAAGAAAGATAAGCTGATAGATTAGATATGGCACAAGGATATGACACATGGTCAATGGTCTAGTGACCAAGTCCACGAATGAATTCTGGGTTAATGGTAGATTAGATTTTCAGGGATAAGACAAGAACGGATGGAATCGACATTCAGTGCGATCCGATCTGGGGTTCAGTCATACATTAACGAAGAGACTTGACGATAACAGGGCGATAACGATATGTAGGAAGACAGAGCACAAATATCTTACTACGGTGGACATAACGAGGGAAACCGCAATACAGGCTACGCAGCTCACGATGAACTCAGTTCATCGAACCGGTCTTAAGTTAGGTTTTGGTCTGGCTTTGCAGATGATAGAAAGATAAAGCCGGATTCACAAGGGATGGGGTTAGATCACGATAGGGCGATAAAAGGATAATGACTTCGCCACGCTCTTGCTTGAATCTGCGCATGCGATGATAGCGGCGAGAGCAAAGCGTTAACGGCAACGTTAACGGCAAGCGTTAAACGTTAACAATGAACGTTAACGATGAAACGTTAACGGCGAAACGTTAACGATGAAGGCGAAGCGATGACGGGACGCATATGAAATAACAAGGTGGCGACCATCGGCTGATAGATAGGGCAGCGAGGTCACAACATAGTAACTACATGGCAAATTTGTGCTGGCCGAATGGGTACTACCGAGGCAGTGGACATGCAAAACGGAGCAACGATTAATTATCCTAAATATAAAAAAAATCTAAAAATTATAAAAATAATACTGGCAGGAAGGTATTGAATTTACATGAATTTAGAAATTTGAATCACTCGATTCGGAGTTACGACGACAAAGATATGATCAAAAGAATGGGCTCGGATTGAATAATTCGAAAATGACGGAATATTCCTTAGAATCTTTATTTTTCCTGAATTTATGTTTTCTTCTCTCCCTTACTAGTGGGCCCATGCTGTCATCTTCTTCAAGCATTTCTTCACCATGGATGTTACAGAACCAAACTACAAGCTCTGTGCACCGACGATTGCTAGAGCTTGGGGACATGGCGGCGCATGGCAAATAGCAAAATGGAAAGAGGGCGGCGGCGCGGTGCCGAAGCATGTGATGGAACGGCGAACGGAGGACGGCGCAGCGGCAGGCGTCAAGGCGCTTATGGCGGCATTTGCAGCCACAAGCCGGCTGTCGGTCATGCCACATGAGGAGGCGTAGCGGCACCGAGGCGGTGGAGGGCGACTTGGTCGGGGCTAGGGATGCGCGAGGAGGCGACACGCGGTGGCCTCAAATGGCATGGTGAGGCGCTGCCAGCGCCAGCGTGCTCTGGCGGCGAGGAGCGGCGGCGAGTGGTGGGGTGGGCGGCGAGGTGGCGCAGGTGGTCAGGCAAGCGCGGCGGGCGAGGCCGGAGGCGGCGGAAGCGGCAACGCCATGAGATGGTCAAGCGACGCCATGAACAGCAAAAATGGCATGGTGCTCAAAACTATGACAAAACGCGATTTTTCCTAAAACTACCGAGAGCACGACGTAGAGCACTACCATACTAGGCTATATCTAAAAGGAATTGGATCGGGGATTACCGGTTTGGGAGGAATCGACGACGAACGGAACTCGACTTGACGACGAACGAACGCAAGTCCCCGGAGCAATTCTTGACGAAACCTGGATTTTCTTGAGGGGTTATGATCTACACACAAATGCGCACAAGATGACGTGAACGAAAGTCGATTTGCCTTACCGCATCAAAAGATGACATGGTGATGTCAATGGAGGACGTCCGGCGATCGTTTCTTCGATTTTTGGAAGAGCAAACGTTCTGGAAATAGAGGTCAAGTGTGAGCACGGGATGGAGGATGTCAAGACGAAACTTTTGAGTACTCACACACGTTGAGGGAAGAAGAAACGGAAGAGTTATGGCTAAAACAAGAAACGGTAAAGAAGTGATTGCAGCAGCCGTTTCACTTGATTTCAGAGGGGAAAATGTAGGGGAATTGAAGTCCTTAACTAGACCGACGATTTGCAACTGATCTCACTCAATTTCGTTGAGAATTGCAAAAGTTATGAGCATTTGAAGTTTGGGCTGCAAATGGGGCTGGAACGTGAACAGTGCGCATGGCTGGAGTTGAAGATGAATAGTAAAGGCCACGTGTCGCTTTCTCATTGGTTAGAAGAAATGGAGGGACAGAAGCGCGAGGAATAAAATAGCAAAAATGATCTAAAAATCTTGGAAAAATTCCTAAAAATACTAGAGATTATTTGGAACCCAATAAAATTGGTTTCATTGAATTTTGATGAGGTTTGGAATTTAGACAATTCCGGGACGAATATACTGGATTTAATGAAAGACCGCGAGACATAAAATACCAGAGCGATTCTATAAATCTTAGAAAAATTTCCAAAATCATTATAGAATATTTGGAACCTAATTCTATGAATTTTGATATTTTTAGAATATTTTGGAACTCGGGTGAAATTTCGAATAAGGACCGGAATTGAAATTGTGGCTTTGCGGACGGAAAAGGATTGGATTCAAATTTCAAAAGGATATGGATGCCAGGTTAATTAGAACACCGAGGGAAATCCAAATTTTGAATTGAAATGGAATTTCAAAGGAAAGGTTTGATTTGGAATTTGGTTATAGAATTGCCCGAACAATTAATAATTCAAATTAAAAATCCAATAAAAATCCAATTAACATCCAAATGTCTAAATTAATAATTTTAATTAATTTTTAGCAAATCTCAAATTTGGGAAATTCCTGAGATATAAAGGACACTGTAAACTAAAATGTTAAATTACTTGATGTACACAGAAGGCACATTAAATTGTTTTAGATTTAGAAAATTCTAAATTAAGTTTCTTTAATCAAATAAGATTGATGTAAAATTTTGGAAACCTATTTTAAATATAAATTTTTGAAAACCCAAATTTTAAGATGTTACAAAATACAATTATTGAACCAGCTACTAATGTGCAAGTCACAACTGAAAAGGAAATTCCACATGAAAGAATATTGCGAAGGTCTGTACGGAATAAAAGATCAGCCATTTCAAATGATTCTGTGGTTTATTCACTTGAACAAGAATGTGACTTGAGTATTGAAAATGACCCAGTCTCATTTAAGCAAGCCATGGAAAGTGATAATTCTGAAAAGTGGTTTGATGCCATGAAAGAAGAGTTGAGATCAATGGATGACAATAAAGTTTGGGAACTAGTCGAGTTGCCGCAAAGTTCAAAACAAGTCAGGTGTAAATGGGTCTTTAAGACCAAACGTGACTCAAGCCAAAGGTTACACTCAAAAAGAAGGTATTGACTACAAGGAGACCTTCTCTCCAGTTTCAAAGGACTCTTTGAGAATTATTTTGGCTTTGGTGGCACATTATGATTTAGAGCTTCACCAGATGGATGTGAAGACCGCTTTTCTGAATGGTGATTTGGATGAAGAAGTGTATATGAACCAACCTGAAGGATTCTTGGTTCCAGGAAAAGAAAATTTGGTGTGTAAATTAAAGAAGTCAATATATGGGCTGAAACAAGCTTCTCGACAATGGTATATAAAGTTCAATGATACCATTTTGAAGTATGGTTTTGTAGAAAATACCGTTGATCGGTGTATCTACATGAAGGTCAGTGGGAGCAAGTTTATTATTTTAATCTTATATGTTGACAACATTCTGCTTGCTACTAATGATAAATCTTTGTTGCATGATGTAAAGAAATTTCTCTCCAATAATTTTGAAATGAAGGATATGGGTGAGGCATCCTATGTGATTGGAATAGAAATATTCCATGACAGAGATCGTAGATTATTGGGACTATCTCAGAAAGGTTATATTAACAAAATATTGGAGAGATTTAGAAGGGAAAATTGCTCCGCGGGAATTGTTCCAATTCAGAAAGGGGACATATTTAGTGAAATGCAATGTCCAAAAAATGATTTGGAATGGAAGGAAATGGAATCTATTCCATACGCATCAGTTGTTGGGAGCTTAATGTTGCTTCGACATGCACTCGACCAGATATCAGCTTTGCTGTTGGAATGCTTGGTCGGTATCAAAGTAATCCTAGAATGGATCATTGGAAAGCTGCGAAGAAGGTTCTTCGGTATTTGCAAGGCACCAAGGATCATATGCTCACATATAGGAGATCGAGCCATCTTGAAGTGATCAGCTACTCAAATTCAGATTATGCCGGATGTATGGACTCAAGGAAGTCTACATTTGGCTATTTGTTCCTTTTGGCTGGAGGAGCAATTTCATGGAAGAGTGGAAAGCAATCTGTCATTGCTACTTCCACTATGGAGGCTGAATTTGTGACATGCTTTGAGGCCACTATTCAATCACTGTGGTTGCGTAATTTTTTGTCTGGCCTTCGTATTGTTGATAATGTTGAAAAGCCCCTAAGAATTTATTGTGACAATTCCGCTGCAGTCTTCTTCTCCAAAAATGACAAGTACTCAAAAGGAGCAAAACATATGGATTTGAAGTACTTAACGGTAAAAGAAGAAGTGCAAAAGCGAAAGGTATCAATTGAGCATATTGGTACAGATCTAATGACAGTAGATCCATTAACTAAGGGACTGCCGCCCAAGACTTTTAGTGGCCATGTTGAGAGGATGGGTATTACAGATAAATCCCTATTAGAATGATGAGTATATATATACATGATTTTGAGTTGCTCGTACAAACTTATGAATTCAATAAAAGTATTGTTTTGCTGGTTATCCTTATTATCGCGTATACAATTATGGTTGTATTGGATAACAATGAAAGTTTCCCATTAAAGTCAGTTTGGATTATGTCGATCGTGATACATGGAAGGGATCTTGTCACTGTATGACTTGTGACTGCCATGATTCTATCGCCATAATTTAATTTAGCGATGACTTGATAGATTCGATGAAAGGTGTACATCTAAAAGTTTATTGAATCATCAAGTTTTTACAAGGGCCAAGTGGGAGATTGTTAAATTATTTTAACATAATATGACCCATGTAAATTACAGAATGGTTCTTATAATAAAAGGTCTTAGTGTGATGGTTGCTAGACTAAAAGATTAAGAATCATGGGGTTTAAAATCCCTCTCCTCTCCCTTCCAAATATTTAGTTGTGTACTATTTAGTGTTATTAAGCATAATGTTACAGGAGGAATTACATCTAAGCATCAGTTTCCATACATATATTGCTGCAATTAGAATAAGTGATGAATTGCTGGCTACATGTATTAAAGTGCTGAGTTACAGTCAAATTTTAGTGCTGAAACTGCTTGTTTAAATGCTAAAAACTCCTTGCATTTAATTGGTAACTCTTTTGGTTAATGCATGCATATGAAACTTCTTTAGGAGGAATGTTACAGAGGAACCTCTCCTTGGCTATAAAAGGGACTCCTCCTGTACATCAAGGATGTGTGAAGGAAAAAAAGAATAGTACACATACAAAAGAAATCTCGGTTCTTTAATCATCAAAAGAACTATATTAGTAGAAGGAAGAGAGGAGAGAAAAACTCGATATGCAAGGTGTTGCTAATATGTTTCAAGGTGGGTTTGTGCTTTTGCACATATGAAGGATAATTTATGCTTCTGCACTATAAAAGTTGCTTATATGGTTAAATCAAAATGTTCTAAATGATCTTATAGCTTCCGCATTTATACTTACAAGGTCTGGTAAAGCCGTCATAAGGCGCAACGACTAGGACATGGCCCTTATGCAGCCATGGACCCCCTCTCATATTGATAATTATGTTATATCTGCTTAATTATTGAATTAGAGTCAAAAGATTTTAAAAATCTCCTATTCATTCCCCTCTAGTCAGTTATTCTTGATCTTACACATATTTGTTTTCATATTTTTCTCCAAATATAGATACTCCATGTTTTAACACGAATTCGAATAATGTCAAATACAAATACGAAGTGAATACGAATTGAATTGAATATAGTCACGAATGTAACCCTTTAAACTATACAAAATGAAAAAAATGTAACTACTTTATTTTATCTAAACATTCATGAATTCTTCGTATAAGCTATGGTTCTTTCCCTAACTCTATGTATTGATGTATATGTTAACGTATAATGGGCTAATAAAGTATCGAGTAAAGGGGACGGCTGAAATAGAGGATATATGCTGTGGATATCTAACCTTTGAATATCCAGATAATCTAGATCCATATTCACATTCGACGGATAGTGAATTACCGAATTTGTATCCGTATTTAACAGAAAAAATACATATTTGTTTTTGATCCTATACTGTTCGATAAATATTTGAGCCAACAGAATATGTATTCGAAAATAATCCGGATCGATCGAAACCTATCAGATCCGTTTTCACCCCTAGCGGTGGGCGAAGTGCCGGCAGTTGGAGTACACGATAGTAGGCCGGTGGGGCTAGGTAGAGGGCTGTGGCGGCATCGACTGGATCCGCCCATTGGAGGTGCTTCCACTTTTTCTCTCAAAATTTCTTTCCAAATAGGTGAGGTTTTGCCGATTCCTTGCACATCTCTCTGCTCTTTCTCGTGTATGCATGTATGTATACGTGGATGTGAATGAGAATGGCTTGATTGGATAAACGGTGCTCATTGGCAACTAGGGAGAAGATGGGCTGGAGGAGGTCGGAGTAGAGGGAAGGAGATTGAAGAAAGAGAAGAAGAAGAAGAAGAAGAAGAAGAAGAAGAAGAAGAAGGGCATCTTGATCTTTTCATAGCTCAATTAACAGTCTATTGACGACGATGGATGGCACGGGTAAAAATGGGATGCAAATTGGATTCCAATGGCACAAGAAAGATCAAAATTTTGAGTGGGGTGTGCGAGAAGCAACCAACTTCCAATGGCAAATAAAGAATTTCCTCTATGTATATTTAGACCTTTGATTTTTTTTGTCCCTTGAAAATTAGTAAATATAGAATAGAAAATGTGCATACCAACACTGTTGGTTGTGATCTCTGCTTGGAGTTAACAAACTAGAGTTTGTTAGGGGCTAGTCCCACTATTCTCACGCTGCGATCGGAAGCGCATCAACCAGTTGGTTACGGTCCCGATAGCTATCGCTACATTTAAAAAGGGGAGAGACATGCACTCAATATGAATGAATTAACCTTGAGTTTTGCCTCTATTCCCAACATTCATCCGATCTAAATAGGTTAGCACTCAGGCTATCGAAGGCCGTCACCGGCATCGAGAAGTTATCGGTGTTTTCCTTCTTCGCCCATCTACTTTGTTCTACATCAACCGACCGAAGCATAATGGCATCTTCTTCCTCATCAGGCTAGTATCTAATGATTCAAGTTCCACATTATTATTCTGTGATCTTGCATTAGGCTAGTTAATGATGTTTAAGTATTAGTTCAGCCTTTTGGTCTAATAAACACATGTCCCGATAGCCCTTATTTCCAACCCTCGACCTCAGCCCAACCCCAGCAGGCCAAAAATGTTTCTGCGGGCTGTCTCTAGACCCCTAGTACAAACAGTTTGCACTTTGAGCTACTTGACCTTTTCGTTTATGTATTTTGAACTTCCCTTGCATTAATTTCTCACACTAGATTCTTACCTGTTCTAACATCTTGGCCCCGTCATAGTTTCCTTATTCTCGAGAACACCACTGGCCATAGTTTGATTCCAATGATTCAAGCACCTTCGCCGCGTCATGCCTCAGCCGGCCTCACTCCCGACGCTCCCACCGTTAAAAAACTCAAGCCGGTGACCGTCGACCGGCCGCAGTGCACCGTCACTATCAAAGTGGCTATTTGTTACTTAACGCGTGCTTAGAACAACTCCAACCCAAACTCCTGTATTTTCCTCTAAATCACTCATTTAGGGGTGGTGTAAAAATTAGGGACACTCTATATCAAATTTGTCTCTAATCCACACTCCCTATTACTCACCCCTATTATTTATCTAAATATTATTATTACTTTGCACCCATGAATTATTTACTAAAAATAGAAATAACAAATAAAAAAAATGTTGAAGAAAATAGTAGGGGGGAAGGAGAAAGCCTCTAGATGTAGTGGTGAGAAGTGGTCTCACTAGAATAAGGGTTCCTTATAAGGGTTAGGTTGGAGCTCTTATTTTTCTAATTCTCCTTATAATTTAGGATAAGGGGAGATTTAGAGAGTGGATTGGGCTTGCTCTTTACAATTCTAAGAAACTGGTTCCGTAATGTTTGGAGTACGTCTTCATCGATGAGTAGGTAGCTTGCAGATCGCATGATTGGTAGTGTTAACTGCTCCTAATAAAGCAGTTAATGTCTGTTCCGTACTACTACTAGCGGTAGTAGTAAATTTTAAGTTTATTGGAGTGGTCTAAATTAACTAGATATGTTTCTTAAATAATTTTCCTGAAGGAATATCACCGTTGCATCTCTGGTTCCTTCCATCTAAATCCTAAAATAATGTTTGACCATGTAATATATAAAGGAGTTTTCGTGGAACAGTACATCAACATATTTATTTTCGCTTAATTAAAATGATTGAAAAAAATCTCCTCCCAAAGCTTCCAATAAGTTACCAACATACTCGAAGCACCGAATTAATTCTTTTATAGGAACACTTACCTCATGCATTTCCTAGGAACAGATAGCGTCATTTATTTGACCTATGTAACTTAGGCTCAATTTGGGGGCTTAAAACCCGCTTCTAAGAAGCCAGAAAGCCCTCAAACAGCTCGGTTTTTAAGCGGGTTTTGATATAAGCCAAAGTTATATACAACTAACAAAAGCCAAAAGCTGAAAACTAGGCTAGATCTACTTTTACAGCTTATACAATCGCTTTTCAGCTCACAAAGCAAAAAAATATATATATAGCTTTTCAAAAAAGTTACAGCTTCCCCAGCAGGCCCTAAGCACCCACCCACTCAATTGATAGTTCTGTCATCATATTATAGGTCAAGAAAATCCTGCCCAGAAAATCAAACTGCGTCCAAGGTCAATAACTAAACCAGTGGATGTGTTGAACAAAGCCGGAAACTCAGGCAGAGTGCATTAAGTTGCTTTCATCTATTATCAATTCTCCATGGATATAATGGGCAGTTGGAATGGGAAAAATAAGGGATGACAACTGAACTTATGCGTCGCAAGTGTATATTTGTTAATTTACACCAACAGAAGTATATAATGTAGTTAACTAGGCGAAAATTAGCAGATATAACTAAATAGAATAATTCCTTACATGCCACTCGAATATAGGAAAATCCTAAACGTGTCACTGATATATGTCGTGGGACAATGCGTAGCATATAAGGAATGAGGCAAGCTTCAAGTGACTTATATATAGAGAGAGAAAGAGAGAGAGAGGGAGGGAGGGAGGGGGGGATTGTCCCTAACTACGTATAGCAGTATTCTCCAATAGTACATAATAACTGGATATGTCTGAGTAAAAGCAAGTACTAAGTGGATACGACTTTATAATTCTCAGTTTCTCACTTCCATTTAGGGGTGGAAATCGAGCCAAATTTTCGTTTTTTCGAGTTTTTTCTGAAATTGATATAGTTTGATTTAATATCATTTTATCTATAATTTGGATGTATTTTTAGAACTGAGCCAACGAGCCGAGCCAAGCCGAGCCAGAGTAAAATTTAATTTCATTCAAAATTGACTCATTTCAATATTTAACCAATAAACGAGTGCAATTGGAACAATTTTGAACAGAGCCAACGAGCCCCACCACCGAGTTTTTTTTTCGGCCCTACTTCCATTTCAAGGCTTGGAAGAGGAGAAGAGTGGTCCTTCTCGAAAGAAACGTGTAGAATCGATCGATCGACTTTGAGACGCCAGAGCTGGGGCAATTGTTCGTCGTTGCTTAAATTGATGAGCGAGAGGGATGTCTAGTTGAGACGCCAGAGCTGGGGCAATTGTTTGTCGTTGCTTAAATTGATGAGCTCATTTTTTTCTCCTTTTGTGAGAGGGATGTCTAGTTGACTATACGACGGACACAACACGACCTTTTCGATCGGTAAGAGGGCAATTTAACGACAGGGAAATTGATGTCGAAAACGGCTTTGTTCCCTTAATCCACACGTATTGATCTGACATAGTAAGGTGGTTCGTGGCAAGCTCGATTCTGATATTTCAATTTAATGATCTATTAACTTGGATAGTTGATTATGTCATTGCATTCAAAAACATTAAATTTCGTCATGACCTTGTGATTTCTATACTGCGTAAGGATGGTTGATTAGCATAGCTATCGAAAGGTACAGGAAGAAGTCTGTATAACACGTTACCTTTAGCCCCTAAGGCCAGCAGGGCAATGACATCATCCGTGTCCCTATGGGGATCCCTTAGAAATAAAATTCTTCATTATAAATATTAGTGATGTTTTACCCATTATATCGCAAAATTTACACTGATTTCCTTAAATTATAGCTTGTCAACTCATATTATTACATGTAACTTATAATAAAATTTTAAAATATGTATTATATATTGCACAATAATTTAAAGAACATGTACAATAAAAAAAATAGCGGTTACATAGAGGAATGGACTGTGTATATGGCACGACACTCCATCCCATGAAACCTAGTGGGGAACCTTCCCAATCCAATGGTCTCTCTGATTCCATGTGAGAAATAACATCCGTTCCCTACAAAAATTGGTACTCATTTTTGTGATGATAAAGATTCAGATGTACATACTAAGATACTGGTCCAACATAATTTCTTTATCCATTTAATTAATTGATTTTCAAGCGCAAAAAATCATCATTACCCCCTTTCTCCCTCAGACCTCTGGCAACTACCACCGCCACCTCTATCCATCCCCTCCAGCGACGCTCTTCATCATTCCTCTGTTGTCGTCATCCACCATTGACTCCAGTTTAGTGCTGCCCAAATCCGGTAGAATCAGGGCTGGATCTGGCCGGCGTCATTAGGGTGTGGTGGCTGTGGCAACAACTAGAAATAAGGTGGTATCTTGTATTCCTACAATTGTCCAGGATTTCAGTCACACGCAAATTGATGAATAGTACTCGCTTACCATTACAATACCATAAACCATAATAGAGTTCTTACACAAAGTATGACTTAGCAATCAAATTCATAGTGTTGTGGTCATCCAAGACAAACTTATTTATACACTACTGGGGAAACGACCTTTCATACCGACTCATCAGTTCCGGTTA
The DNA here is from genome assembly GCA_036346375.1 of Guadua angustifolia. Classification (NCBI taxonomy): domain Eukaryota; kingdom Viridiplantae; phylum Streptophyta; class Magnoliopsida; order Poales; family Poaceae; genus Guadua; species Guadua angustifolia. The sequence continues at coordinate 56,155,464 of CM070504.1, read as the reverse complement.
GCCACGAACCGGGACTTATAGTGGCAACAGTCCCAGTTCGTGGCTACTGGGTTAAAAGCATGATTTTTTGCTCATATTAGTCTCGATTCATGCCACGAACCGGGACAGAAGAGCGCTTTGGCAGATAGGTACATATCATGAGCTGGCATGAGCACACATTAGTCCCAGTTCGTGTTACGAACCGAGACTAAAGGTAAGGCTTTAGTCCCGGTTTGTGTTACAAACCCGGACTAAAGGCTCGTTCCAGCATACTTTAAAAGGAATACATATCCTAGTCTACTCAATACGCGTGGGTGAGTAAGAGTGTCCTGTGGTGGTATGCAGGAGGTTCCAGGTTCGAGTCTTGGGTTCGCCATATTTTTTAGATATTTTCTACACTGCGGGGAGGGCTATAGTCCCGGTTGGGGGAACCGGGACTAAGGGCCTATTTGTTTCAGTTTTGGATTCTCTAAAAGTTAATTCTAGATTGTGGTTGTAGAGAAACTGATTTTCCAAAAGCTGAAATCCAAAAGTATATATAAAGTGGATTGTGAATTCTATTGTATATGGGTGGACTGGATTGTGAGAATTGGATTCTTGAATCGGACTGTTTATTTTTTATTCTGCTTTTGGAGCCAGAATCCATAATCAAAAGCTAAAACAAATAGGCCCTAAAGGTCACAGACCTTTAGTCCCGGATGAGTTGTCCCGGTTTGGCAATCGGGACTAAAATCAACTGCTAACCGGGACTAAAGGTTGTTTTCCTAGTAGTGATATTATAGACAAAAGATCCGAAAGACAAACACCCCACAAGCTACACTTGGGTTTAGCCTCGACCTAGAATAGTAGAATATGTACCCTTTACCATCATAATACTCATCTCCTTCTAGCACTTCCTCCTCGTAGTACTCATCGTGTGAACCAAAATATGCAAGATTGAGTATGTTCGAACTCAACAAGCCATGACAGTAACATTTGTAGTGCAAAGGATTTCAAGGATGTTTGACAAGAGGGTTCATATGGACCTATCACCTCTTATACCCTCGTAGTTTTATTTGCGATCATTTTGAGTTAAAACAAAAGGGAGTTGACAATTTTAGTCATCAAGAGTAAGAGTTTCATTCATTATCATCACCAATTTTCCACATTTTGACCATTTAAAGATTATTTATGCTTTGAGTTTAAGACTTACCCACACATAGTTCCATAAGCCAGAAAAATAGCACATTCGAATGATTCAAGTTTTATCTCTGTAGAGAGTACCTAGCTTTACCTACAAAATATTCGCAACTTGCAATCATTAAGAAACAACATAACCTTTCTAGAGACCCGCACCATTAGTTTCTGCCCAGTGAATTGTGTGTCCATCCTAGCAATAGAAAACAAGTCGGATCGGAGCAAGACTACATTTCAACATTTTACATGGGTTCAACTATTGTGTAAATAGGACCAGTGATACCCAAAGGATCAGTCCCGATTCTTCCTATTACCTATTGACGTAGTGCCTTCTCCAACGGACTTTATGAAGTGAGATCATGTGCTAGGCCAAGTCTGATTTCTTATGTGGATGGACGGCAATTATGTCAATTTCATGGCACAAGGTTCTAATCCTTATGCGCTTCAGACTGAGTCACATTCCAGATAAAGAACCAGTGCACGCAACCGCCAGGTAGAATATGCACAAAGTCACATATAACCAACCTCCACCCTCAGCTACATTTATCAAGTCTTCGTTCTAGGTGAGCAATCAACCATTTACCACATACCATAGTAGCATATGATCTGACGTGTCAACTCGTAACAACAAACGTCAATGAGTTGTGTTTCATGATTCCACTACCATGTTAGGGTGTGTTTGGTAAGGATTCAGTTTCTCCAGATTCGTGAATCTGGTGAAGCTGAAGCTGTGAGTACATTAAAAGTGTTTAGATAGATCATTTTGTTTACATTTTAGACCAAAAATATAAACTTAATTCACTTTATTTTAGCCTACAAGTTTCAGATTTTAGGAGAAGCTGGAATCTGGAGCTCTACCAAACAGGCCCTTAGTCTAAAGTATGTCACTTCTAGTTTTAAGTTTATCAAGGAAACACTACTAGAGAAATGTACATCATAATCGGTTCTTTTTCGTCATCACAGTCAATTTTAGTGGTGATACAAAGTCATTAGACAGTGATGAGGAGGTGTTATCACAGTTAGTTTTCGCCCGATTGTGATAAAGGCATCATCACAATCGGTTCATTTACAGAACTGATTGTGATGAGTGTATCATCACAATCGATTACACACAATATGCACATATCACGTTTACACAGCATGCACATATCACATTCACATAGTGTGCACATATCACATTCACAGAACACAAACACTTTACAATACATATATCATATTCATTCACAATATAGAATACAAACAAACTTAACAGTCAGTACACATATCGCATTCACATATATAAAATTATTTACATATGGACTAGTAGGAGCTTGTCGGATCTCTAAACCTACCGTCCTCTGCTATAACTTCTATCTAGTACCACTAGTATAAGTGGTCTCGTAATTTATTGAGTTCTTTGCTTTGTAAGCTCTTGAGGGGATACCGATCTTCCGTAAAATAGAAATGAGTGTACTAATTTAAGTTTTAAAATTTGTATATAAAAGCATTTGTGTATTATACATGTACATATACCATAGGGAAAAGTTGTGCACTACCGACCACGAGCAGCATGTGATACATGATGTAAAAGCCGCATAGGTCATCGCTGCCCTGTTGATGACATTTGTGAATAAAGAAAATGATATTAAGAGATGAAGAATAGATGTCAGAAAAAATTAATCTTATATATGCTAGACATTTGTACCTTGAAGCGCTTCCACTCAAGTTGGTTGCCTCGTTTGTCATCATGTAGCTCTCCTTTAGTGATGTAGGACGAGAAACCCCTACATACATTGGAGAGATGCCACTGAGTCAAAAAAATGTATATAGTTAAATACAAAGAGTGTTAGGTTAGAGAAATGTACTTACTTCTGCAAAGCAGACTTGATCGAGTAGGCCATCGTCTTTTCTTGAGCGAGTTAAAAGTGTAGACATTGTTTTCACTTGAAGTGGGCACGAGTTGGACCCAATGGTTGATTACTAAATGGTATGTAATGCAAGAAAATAAGTTCAAATACAGTTTAACTGCGTACAAGTAATTGAAAAGTAGAGCACTTCTTACACCTCATGGTACGGGATTAGAATGAAGTCCTTTTTGGACTCAGCATGCAATGACCGCTTGATGTAGCCGGCAAGGAACTCCGATTGAAACCTAGCCATGGTTGCAAACACAAGTTCTGGGTCGACGAACCCATCTAGATGTTGACCCGTCATTGCTCGTTGCCTCATTGCCCCGCAATTTGTGTTGAATGTTAAAAAACATAATGCAAAATCCTATAGAAGTCATAAGCTCATGTTGTATGGTGCAATACTCACAGCGTCCACGATCATACAGTAGAAATATCGATAGCTATCAGTTGGTACAAATGGAATATATCCTCAAAACTGACTAGAAATGTCCCATGGTACTCGCGGTGGAAATATCCCCTTCTGTACCTAACATTGAAATCAACATGACGCTCAGCTTTATTTACCTTGTCAATGTACCATCCATGGAGCAACCGAATCCACTTGCCTAGAGAATTCAATTCGGTGCTACGAAGAAGGGGCTTTCCATATACGTACCCCTTAAAATCTTGAGGGTGCTCTATGGCCTCTGTCAACTTTTATTTTTGGATAGAAGGAGTCTTCGAAGTTGAGACAACGGGCTTTCCATGTATTTGAGAGGGCGTTATAGCCTCTACCAGATTTGCCTTCTTGGTAGAAGGGGTCTCTAAGGTCTCCTACTGTTCTTTGACTGTCGTGCTTGTCCTTTCGCACACCAGCTCTGCATTCTTCGTAGAACTCGTCATGGTAGTGGGAGCAGGAGTAGAAACCTACGAAGCACATGCATATGTAATGTGTTGCAGTACATGCATACCAAGCAATTTCAAATCATCCATAGACATAATCTTCTTAATATTTATGGAGTAACCCGATGGCACTTTAATACCTTAGAGATAGTTGCAGAGGTTTTCTTTCTCTTTCTTGGACAGGGTGTAGCATGCAGGAGGATGTACGGACCTTTTCCATCCTCCTCTATCACTACAAGATTGGGCCTAATACCCATGCAGGCCATGTCGCAGCGAGCATTCACACCATTATTGGTCTTCCCAGGTATGTTCAGCAGGATGCTAACTAAATTTTCACAGGTATTCTTCTCAATGTGCATGATATCAATATAAAGCATGATATCTAACTCCTACCAGTATGGTAAGTCCCAAAATATCGACCCTTTCTTCCAAATGGTCCTAGGACGAATAGATTTATGCCTTTTTCCATAATGAATATCGATATTCTTCACACGAATATACTTGCCTTTCACTCATAGGCTGTAGGGCGGAACGAACTTCCCTCTTCCCATTAATTTTGTCATCCATCTTACAGTATCAATGACTTCGAGGTAGAAAACTAGGTAACTCGTGTACCTAGTTTTCATGGAATTCAGGAGCCTCAATCTTCTCTTCACAAATAGGACATGCTTTGGCTCTATTTGTACTATAGCCCGCTAAATTACCAAGAGCCTAGAAATCATTTATGGTGCAAAATATCATACCCCATAGGGTGAAGTGTTCTTTTTTGTATGCATCCCACACCACGACCCCCTCGTTCCACAATTTTCCCAAACCCTCGATCAATGGTGCAAGGTGCACATTAATATCATTTCTCGACTATTTGGGTCCCGAGATTAGCAACAACATCATGATATACTTTCGCTTTTTGCACAACCAAGCAGGGAGATTGTAGATAGAAAACAGAACTGGCCAAGTGCTATAACGACTGCTCATATTACCAAATAGATTCATTCCATTGGTACTTAATCCAAATCTTATGTTCCTCATCTCGACACCAAAATTCCTCATCTTTCCAATTGATGTTTCTCCATTGAGACGAATTAGCGGGGTGTCTCAGCTTGCCATCTTCCTTTTGAGATTCATAATGCTAACACAACAATTTTGTCTCTCTGGGATTTGTAAATAACTGCTCCAAACAGGGAATAATGGGCAAGTATCACAATACATTGGCTGGTGCCCTCTAGTAATCTCTTCACCATCATCGCCCTAGCTCTTACACTTCTTGTCATTATGCTTTTCCTTTCGTTTGTACTGAGGTACACCACAATCTAGACAAACGTGCAGTTTCTTATGTGTATTACGATACAAGATGCAATCATTTGAACATGTATGTATTGTTTCTATTTCCATTCCCATGGGATATAGTAGCTTCTTCACTTCATAAATACTTGTTGGCAACTTGTTTTCCTCCGAAAGCACATTCGATGGAAAAACTAAAAGTGCATCGAAACTTGTATATGTCCAACGGTGTTTTGCCTTTAGTTCAAACAATACAAGGACCGAACCCAACTTGGTGTATTCCACTTTGCAACCCGAGAACAGCGGTTCAGCATCGTCTTCCATCAATCTTTTAAACTTTTCAAACTCTCTTTTCGTATAGTTTTCCTCCACATCTTGCAACATTTGCTCTAAATTGTCCTCTTCAAACATATCATGTTTCAAACCTTCATCGGGTTCCAGCATATCTTCGTTGCCTACCGGATGGGTACTACTTGTCTCTCCATGATGGATCCAGCATGTGTAATTCCTCATGAAGTCACGTCAAATCAGGTTGTCTCTAATTTGAGTTGAATTCTTAAATCTCCTGATATTGGTATAATCAATGTAATGACAATATATGAAGTTTATACCCTTCTTCACCATGTCTTCTTGTGTAATTTTTTTGAACTCTTTAATACCTCTTTGAAATTTAGCACTAACACAGCTTTTCTGCTACATCCATTCTTCACAGTCCATCTGCAATTAAACTACGCACAATAAATTAAGGAAAAACTAGAGTGACAGCTAACTAGCTATTTCAAACATTGAGACATCATTTTATTACCTTTGCAAAATAGAGGATGGGTTCCAAGGTATATAATTTTTAGCAATGCAAATAGCAGCAATGTTGTCACAGAAGAGTGGAACACTAGCTATTGCTAAACCAAAGTCACGCAGAGTCGATTGCATCCAAAGCACTTGACTACTGCAACTCGCTGCACAGAGGTACAAGAGGGAGCCGATTATGCTCTAAAACTCCTTCTGATCAGTAGGCCTACTATCCTCGTCAGGCCAAAGGACAGTAGTGGTGACCATAGGAGTCATCACTGGCTTCCCATCAGACATATCGAAGCGTCTCAAGAGATCTCGAGTATACTTACCTTGATGCAAGAAGGTGCCCTCCCGAGTCTACTTGATTTGGAAGCCAAGGAAGTAGCTCAACTCACCCATCATATTTATCTCAAACTCTGTGCTCATCACTTCTGAAAACTGAGACACAAGAGAATGTGAAGAGCCACCAAAAATAATATCATTCACATTAATCTGGACGAGGCGAAAGTGAGAATCCTAGTGTCTAATGAATAGAGTCTTGTCCACTATACCCATCTTAAAGCCATTACTAAGAAGGTAGGACTTAAACCTCTTATACCATGCTCTAGGGGCCAACTTAAGTCCATATAAAATTTTAGAAAGCTTGAAGACATGGTTTGTGTATTTGGGATTCTCGAATCCTAGAGGTTGTTTAACATAAACCTCTACCTCAATATAACCATTGAGGAATGCCCTCTTGACATCCATTTGAAAAAGTTTGAAGCTCTTGGATGCCGAAAATGCAAGCAGGATCCTAATAGTCTCAAGTCTAGTTATAAGGGCAAAGGTCTCCTCAAAATCAAGACCCTCAACTTGAGTAAAGTCTTGTGCAACTAGTCTAGCCTTGTTTCTAATGATAACCCCATCCTCACTCTGCTTGTTCTTGAACACCCACTTGGTCCCAATGACATTATGACCAGATGAAAGCTTAACAAGCTGCCATATCCTACTCCTCTCGAAGTTCTCAATTTCCTCATACATAGCATTAATCCATGACTCATTGGATAATGTATGAGAAACATCCTTTGGCTCAAAAGAGGAAACAAAGGTTGAGTGGAGGCAGAAGCTAGACAAGCCTGATTTTGAGTGAGTGACCCACTCAAACAGATCACCAATGACCTGATCAGGTGGATGATCTTTCTGAATATGGCGCGGAGGTCCAAAAGCAGAAGTGGCTTCTACCTCTTGACAAAAGAGGCAAGAGCAGAGCCACTCGCTGAAGGAGAGTTTGAAGGTAAGGGCTAGTCTCCCTAAAATGCAGAAATGGAAACAGGAGGCACCTCAGGTGTAGAGGGGATTGGATCAGATGGAACACCATCATATCCATCATCCTCATCCTCTACAAAGATGATCTTAGAGAGAGAAGAAGAGCCTGATATATCAGGTCTAGCTCTTAGATTAGCCTCATCAAAGGTTACATCACAGGTCTCTATGATCTTATTCGCATCACAACTCCAGACCCAATAATTACAAAAAGAAGTTGAGTAACCTAGAAAAATACCATCAGAAGAGCGAGACTCGAACTTATCTAGGTTACCAAACTTTAAGATGAAACACTTGCAACCAAACACACGAAATTGAGAAACACTGGACTTTCATCTATACCTCAACTCATAAGAAATGCGATGCAAATGTACTCTCAAGAAAACTCAATTAAACACATGGTAAGCAGTAGCTATAGCCTTAGCCCAAAACTTCCTAGGAGTACTGTACTCGTCTAGCACCGTCCTGGCCATCTAAACCAAGGTCTTGTTCTTCCTTTCCACTGCACCATTTTGCTGAGAGACTATGGAGAGGAGAATTGATGCTCTATGCCTAACTCCTCACAGAAACTCTTAAAGTAGGAATTCTTGAACTTTGTGCTATTGTCACTACTAATAGCTCGTAAGGCACTAGGTAGCTCAATAGACAACTAATGAACCAAACTCCTGAAATGGGTAAAAGACTCATCCTTCAAGGCCATGAAAATCACCTAAGAATACCTCGAAAAATCATCGACAATGACAAGAACATACCACTTCCCACCCGCTGACTGCACTCTAGCTGGACCAATAGTGTCTATATGTAAAAGCTATCCTAGTACATTAGTCATCACAACAGTGACTAGAGGATGAGAAGTAGCAATCATCTTGCGATGTCAGCAAGGAGAGCACACTAAGTCTTTGACCATCTTGAGTTTGGGCAAACTACGAATGAGGTCACGACTGCTAACTCGGGTCAAATGATCGAAACCAATATGACTAAGTTTCCTATGCCAAAAGGAGAAATCATAGGACTCACAAGCAATCAAACACCGAAGAGAGTCTCCAGAAGAAGCAGAAAAATCAGCACGAAAAACTCTCCCAAATCTAGAAATCCCGCAAACTAACCCTCTTGATGAATTAAGGATTCTACAGGCATTACTCTTAAAGCTTACCTCGAAAGAGTCATCAATAAGTTGAGAAACAGAGAGCAGATTGTATTATAGCTTACTCACTAAGGCAATATCCTTAAGAATAAAATTCTCATTAATGCAGATAGTACCTTTAGCAATGACTCTACCTAATGAGCATCCCCAAAAGTGATCAACTCATCACCTGGGGCTATGATTAGGGAAGAGAACCAACGAGAGTCTTTGGTCATATGGCGAGAACTGGAGTCAACAATCCAAATCTCTCCCACCCCCATCCAACGAACTTGATCAAGACACAAGAGAGAGAGATGACTCAGTATTAGAATAAAGTGAAGACCTGGGAACCCAATACTAAACCACACAATGCCTCAGAATACCAGTCATAGAAGAAGAAGACTGGACTCTAGTGTCACTCTAATGCTCAACTCTCACAAGATTAGAGACAACGTTAGTAGAAGATCTAGGAGACAAAATTAGATTGGCCCAACGTGGTGTACAGGCCGAACCATCCCAGTGAGCCTGCCTGAATCTCCTACCAGAAAGCACATCATGTCGCAGATATCTACCTCAATGGGAAGAACGAGAAATATCAAAAGGACGGTGGATAGACTGACAACGTGCAGCTCTAGGACTAAAACTCGACTGAACAACCTGAAAGCTGAGTCCTAGACGCTGCCCAAAAATAGGCGACTCTCTAACCTGTCTAGCAGTAGTGTGTTCCTTAGAAGCACTCAAAGTCTGGGGATGACCCTGTATACCCCTAAGAGCAGCAACATGCTCACGCCTTATGATCTTAGTGCACCTGAAGCAGAAATCTACTAGGAGACCATCCTTCCGACAGAAGGTGAATAAGTACTTCGTCTTGCCAAAGGCAGAAATAGCAAAAGAAACACCCTTCTGGTCAGAAATCCCATTGACAATCCCAACAGACCTAAACATAGTAGTGCTCAGCTTGGGAGCAACTACAATCTCTCCACTCTTGGAGCCGCGCACAATGGTAGGAGGATGAGTTCTACCATGCTCCAAATAGTCAAATCTTAGACTCTGATTCAATTGACTAATCTTATATTGGTCTAGAATGAAATTGAGCTTCTTCTTGCCTCCAACAAACTTCTCAAGAGTGCTCATGAGATACTCACACTTCTGGAAGAAAGAGGCATATGAAAAATAGGGAAAGGAAGAGGAAGAAGAACCATATAAGGAAGAACTACCAGCACATGCATTTTTCGCCCTCAACACGGCTGCCTCAATCTTAAGGGAATCACAACAAGTGCAAGGGGCATTTCTAATCTTAAGGGTCTGGTCCTCAAGTTTCTTCCTAAGTTCAACAAGGATTTTATCCAAGTCCCCCTCAATCTCAGCACAACGCAAGCAACTTTCTTGTGACTTAGCTAGTAAGTTCTTAGCAAATTCGGCACACTTGATATTTAAAGATTCATTGCCAAGTTTTAGTTGCCTACAACCTTCACATGAGCTGACTAAGTCTTTGGAAACATGCATTTAAAGTTCATCATTTCTAGTAGAGAGCTTTATCGAAGGTTAGTGATCGACAACACACTTATATTTGGGTACCTTTGAGATATGCAGGGTCAAACATGAAAGAGGGAACACACAATGTAGATAGGTTCAGGCCTCATCGATGAGTAATACCCTACTCCTGTGTCGGCGATGATTGAGATCGATGAAGAAATTACAGATCAATGGGGTATCCCCGATTACAAGGAAGAACTACGAATCTGGGGGATGGCTAGACTACGGCTTGTGTATGGCTATGCTAAATCGCTAAGGATTGCAATGGCTTCTTCAGGCTTGCACTCGCTTCTGATGGGCTCTCAATTGGCTTGTCCTTGACGACGTCCTCCCTAGTCCTTATATAGTAGATTGGAGTACCGAGTCATAGTCGATGAGGAGTCCTTCTGCTGTTATGATCCCCGTATCGTATCTGAACTTCCGTAGCTACTGGGCGTATTCGAGTGGGTCTCCACGTATCAGGAATATGACTAGAACTTTCCCTGCAAGGGATATCCTTTCTGTATATACCCTCGTAGACTCAGGCTAGAGATATACGGAACATCCTGTTACTGGTAGGTATGTACGAGATGTGGTTTCCGACTTTATGGCACATGCCCATATCCCATATTTGGATATTCGACAGTAGCCCCCGAACTTTGCTCAGCAGAGGGTTCGTTGAGTGCTTGGTCGATTACAACCAAACTTGATTTAGTCGAGTAATGCCTTGCCTACTTTTAGTCGAATACTTCGAGCGAGCTAGGAATCGCTAAGCATCAGGTAGGTTGTGCAGGGTCGAGTGCCCTGTGACAAGCCTAACTCGAGCACTTAGGGTAACCTTGCACTGCCTGGTATTGGCCAGTCAACCCGACTTTGAGCGGAGTTGGAACTGTTGTCAAAGATTCTGAACGTTGAGCAGTAGGAACATTTATTGCTCACGTCGCGGCGAATACGGCGCCATCATTCCACTTTTTTTGGCGATCGACATGCTATTCTGCGGGAAATGAACCGCTGTGCCTGGACACCTTTTGGCTTATAAATTTCTGAATTTAGAACCGTCGACGATTCGGGAGCCGGTCCCTCGCCGAGCTTACTTGTTGAATGAGGGATCAACCTAGGGCCCCTTTCCCGCGAGGGGTATAGCGTCCGAGGTCCTACC